>VZUI01031805.1:0-10979 GCA_013401135.1 Cettia cetti
AAAAAAGAAAAAAGAAAAAAGAAAAAAGAAAAAAGAAAAAAGAAAAAAGAAAAAAGAAAAAAGAAAAAAGAAAAAAGAAAAAAGAAAAAAGAAAAAAGAAAAAAGAAAAAAGAAAAAAGAAAAAAGGGTAGATGCACAGCTGCAACTACTGCTTCCCTCCAAGAGGAAATACCAGACCACTTCCAACAGAGTTATGAAAACTGTGAACCAACCTGGCATACAGCATAACTCACTATAATCTCAGAGATTGTAATCATGCACCACAACACCTTGTACCTCTGGAAGGACCTGTGTGAACCAGGACACTGGAATATCTAGGCATGGTAGTATAAGTAACAAAGAATGCACCACGATCCCAGGGCAGTGGTTCCACTGTCATTTCAAAGGCACACCTACATCTTAAAATGTCCCTTGACACTCCCGGCCTGGGCTTTACATGTTAGACATGTGGGGAAAAAAGGCTATTAATCTTTTTCAAAGTCCAAAATCAGCAGTAGTGAAATCTCTTGAAAATTGAGGGCTTGTAATGTATCTAGAAACACCTTCTGCCAAAGAAAAGGACATTGGTGAAGGCTATCAAAGAATCTGGGAGGTAATATAATCTACATCCGGGCTACACAGACTGTAAAACAGAAGATAAGATGGCACAACACCTGTGACTGCAATTACCTGGTAATCATTGTTTATATTATTGTTGGAGTGGCTAATCTCAAAACAAAGCACACAACACACACACACACAATATGACAAAACTGAGAGTCAGCCATGAGAATGCTATTCTTAATGTTTGCAGAAATGCATTTTAAAAGCAGTATTTCCAAAGTCTGCTTCAAATGCCAACTATAATATGCCTGTTCAAGATGAGAGCTAGACTTAATTCCAAGATACTGGTCTCCCAGTTGCAAAGTAAACTCATGTTTCTGTGCTGGAAACAACGTTCCCTCTCTCTCTCACAGAGAAAAAAAGAAATGGATACATTAGCAAAAAATATTAATTAACAGCCAGAATAATTGAAATGTATTTCAATTTATGCTGCTTTCATTAATGAATGGATTCTAAAAGGTGGAATGAGATTATAAGCGTGCTAAAGAATGTCTAGAAATTAGGAGCTGCATCCAGAGATTTTGGAAATCACCCAAAATGCATGAGATGTTGAGTGATAGAAGCATGGAACACACTCATACCTACTGCTACACTCTTTTCAAGCCTCCTGAGAAGCATGAACGTTAGTCAGTGATGGATATCTATATCAATTAGGTTTATGTGGCAAATCTTGGTAGTTGGGGGTGGGAGGAAATGGACAGCAGGAATGTCTTTGTGAGAAGACATCAGAAAATGCCCCGTGTCAGGACAGAATCTGTCACAAGACTGACTCCCAATTGGCCAAGGCTGAGCCAAACAGGGACAGTGGCAGCTCCTCTGTGATAACATTTTAGAAAGGGGAAAAAAGTCTGGCAGAAACGCAGCAGGCAGGAGAGAGGGGTAAGAAAACGTGAGAAATGTCATCCTATATACAGCAAAGTCAGTGAAGAAGGGGTAGGAAGTGCTCTAGAACCAATGCAGGAATTCCTCTGCAGCAGTGGTGAAAACCATGGTGAAGCACATTGTCCTGCTGCAGTCCATGGAGATCCACAGTGAAATAGATACCAACCCCTGTAGCACATGGAGGACCTCACCTCAAAACAGGTGGGTAAGCCATGAAGGAAGCTGTGAACCCTTGAAAAACCCAGGCTGGAGCAGTTCCTGGCCTGAACTGCAACCCAATGAAGAGGAGTTCACAGAAGCACGTTTTTGTGTGAACCCACAGGGGATCCACACTGGAGCAGCCTGTTCCTGAACAACTTTCATGTGAAAAGGACCCATGGTGGTCTAGTTCTTGAAAAATTTGAGACCACGGGAAAGACCCCATGCTGGAAAAAGGAAAGGGTGTGAGGAGAAAGGTGCAACAGAGAGGAAGCATTATGAACTGATTGCAACCTTCATTCCCTGTCTCTCTGAGCTGCTCAGGGGAAGAAAGAAGAACAACTGGGAGTAAAGTTGAATATAGAAAGATGGGAGAAGTGAGGGCAAGGTGTTTTTATAGTAGTTCTTACTTCTCATTATCCTGCTCTGCTTAATCGACAATAAATTAAATAAACTTCACTAAGTCAAATCTCTTGACTGTAACTGGAACATGACCTCCCTGTCTCGATCTCAGTCCATGGAGTTTTTAATCTTATTTATATCTTTTATCTTGCTGGCAAAGGGAAGCGATAGAGTGACTTGCTGTGCACCTGGCAGTCAGCAAAGGTCAATCCACACATCCATTAAAAGCAGTAAAACATTATTAGTCAAAAACCATCATCTTTGAAATAAAACTAAATAAACACCACCTAAACAGGACAGAGTAGCCCACCTCAATTTCTTTTAATGAACCAGAGAATATTTTTCAATACCCTTTCAACATCATTCATCAGTGAGGCTGTTTCTCTCTTCTCTCAGTAATGGAATGTCAAGACTTTTCTTTCCTATATTAAGTCAGTCTTCTCATTATCTTAAATTAAAACAAGTGTTGAGATAACTTGGGCTTTTTTTTTTAAAAAGGTAGCCTTTAAAAGCACAAGCTCATGTGCAGAAAAAAACCTGCAGAATGAACATCCAACAAATTCCTGAGTCTCAGTCAATTCACCTTAAAGCCTGCATTAAGAAGTCTTTTTGACTTAGAAGAGGTGATCATTTCCTGATACATTGAAGCAAACATATCCTGGCACTTAGCAGGAACCTCCCAGTTTAATTAAATGTTGATTGTATTAAAAATACTGTAGATAATTGAGATGGAAACAAATACTAACATTTTTACTAAAGTAATATGAGCTATTCAATTATCCTCTAAACACTGTGAGCTGGTAGTTGACATACAGGTAAAGGCTTGAAATGCAGCCAGCATTTTGAGAGCAATGGTCTTGTTCTCAGACAGGCCAAGAGAGCATAGCAAATTTGCAACTAAAACCAGATAAGTTCCTATATGCATGTGGAAGATGTTCTATCTGCAATAAAAACAGATAACTTCCTATATGCAAGTGGAAGATGTTCTATCTGCTAACAATTAATAGTAGTATCAAAAGCATGAAACTGTGACATTCTCTACAGGGAAATTACAGTATTTACGGCACATTACTGTCTTCTGTTGAAGTTGCTGTGGTTTTTTTTTTTTTTTCTAAAGATAGTGGCATAGACCCTACAGCAGGTACTCAGCATCTCATAGGAGAGGATTTTATTTACAAAAGGCATATTGTTCACTATTGCAACAAAAACCAGCTCCATGTTCTCTTCAAAAAGCTTGGCACTATGAGATCCTCACGGATGAGATCCTCCTTGATGACTGCTCCGAACCATTGACGAGCTCAGACATAGTTAATGCCTACCCGCTTGGCTGTAGGCTAATATCCATCCCCTTTCATCCAACTTTTCCAAATTTATCTGTCAATTTAAGCCTTAGCACATTAAGCAAGTCTCTCCCTCATGAAACAGCCCATTCTGTTTATACTGCAAGAGATGGAAGTCAGACAATGGTGCATTATTTATCTCAATTTCTGCTAATATGGACACTACCAGTACCACCACAGAATTCAAACAATTTTTTAAAGGAAATAAACCCTATCTTCATATATTTTTATTCAGTTACCATATCAAAACTACTTGCACCAGATTAAGCCCCTCTCTGACAGAGGCAGTATTAACTATCACTCTTCATCTGTCTCGTTATGGAATAAATTACCTGTTCCTGTGGCTGAAGCAGACACAGGACTTTCCTGTGTTTTTTGAAAGGATAGGTATGTTTGTAGAGATTATGATGAAGTGAGGGATGTGAACCAATGCACTCATGCTACTCATATATAATCCACTTTATGATAATTCAGAACAAAAATGTAGCTCACAATGCAAGCAACACATTATTCTTCAATTGCTCTTCTGCAAGAGAAAAAGAGGGAAAACTATTTGAACTCTCCCACCACCCACTCTTGTCCCATGCATCTCCTCCAAAACAGCCAGCTGAAATTGGCTTCAAACATCTCACAACTGACTTCTTCCATTGCAACTTACTGAAGCTTTTTGTACTGAGGAGTCACGAGATTTCCCAGCTTTTGCCCTATTCATATTTATTTCACAGCTGCATACACACTCCAGGAGCATTTAATTCACTTGTTCTGTCTGGATGACTCATACACAGGAGAAGTAAACTCCTACCTGTTATTGTCCATAGGAACAGGCAGAGAACACCAGGTCCAAATGCCATGCTGCACCAGGTAGGCAGTGACAACTGTTTTTCCAGCCAGTCGTGTTGGAAATTATAGGTCTTAATTCTGGGGTTTTTTTCTAATATTGTTTAGTGCCCTGCTGTGGCCATCAAGCACTGAAACAGACAGCACAGGAAAAAATAGGTCAGATGTGAGCATTAATTAGAATGTCACTGTAAAAGACAATAGACAGGTGACAGGCATGCTTTATCATTACGGCCTGACTTCTTGACAGATGATAGTAGACCAGGCATACTGAAGATACAGAACAAATTACCCACCTGGAAATCTCTTTCTCTAGAGATACAGAAACACCCCAGAAATACTTGTATTCTTGGATGCCAGTACCTCAAACCCCACAGACACTCTGCAGTTATTCAGACCCTGGTTTAGCTGTGACTTTAAACTAGCAGGTACTAAACTACCAGGAATCACTGACAGATTGTCCATGCTAAAATCCATGCAGTGTTAAGTCAGCTTTTCAGGCAGTGCTCAAGCTATTTTTTCCCAGCTATCAAGGCAATGCAAGCAGACAGTACTCCAGAATTTCTAGGGGGACATTCCTTGCCAAGACACTTAATTCTCCAAGTAGGATATCCTAAGCAACAAATAGATGTAAGGAATGAACAGTTCAAAGCAACATCACTCATGCAAGACTCATGTAAGGAAAAAACTAGTTTGGCCAAACTCCCCCCACATAAAGGATCCTAAATGGATGCTTGACCAAGAAACACTTCTGTAAATGAAAACACAGGTAGTGTTTTTTTCAGTGAACAGTCCTTCTCAAGGCAGAGTACCACATGCTCATTACATGACTTTCATATTTAAGCTGCCTACACCTATGTATGACAGAAATGCTATCTGGCTGCTCTTGGCAGGTTCCTTGCCACACGTAATTCTAAATGATGAAAGACCATCCAGGCTTTTTTCCCCCTCAAAAGGAAAAGTAAGCTACTTAGACAAGCCAGGGCTGACTGAGCTAGAGTAGAAATCCTAGCAGCTCAGCAGTTGGACTTTCACTCTCTGAGAAGGGATACTTTATAGATGGCATGCCTCTAAATCACACAAACAACTGGACACCGATCTCCAACTTACACTTCTGTGACTGACCACAGCTTTTCCAAAGCAAGACATGTATTTATCTTAAAACAAAAGGGACCAGATCTTTGTTTTAGATGTTAGGAGTTCTATCAACAGCTGAGTGGATCAACTGATGGAGTAAATATTTCCTCCAGTAAGTTCATTGTAGAGTGTGGCTGCCTCCCAGAGGAAGCCAGACCAGCATGAGCCAAGTAAACAGGTAGCTTAACCCAATACAGAGTACGAAAACTAAACAACTAACAAAAAAATTTCCAAGACAGCAGTGGGCCTCAGCTAGCTTCAACCCACACATCCTATCCCAGTGACAGAGGATGCCCAGTGCTGTGATGCTGGGATTGTAGACACAAGTGACGAGAATCATACTGGTATTGAGATTGATTTGTATATTGTCACTGCTACATTTTGCCAAATACAAGGGATAATTGCACTGTGATTTCAGTATATTTTGCATTGCTTCAATAAATCAGAAATCTCATGTCATAGTTAGTATCTCCAAATAATTAAATATGATATTAGACAATGCATGCTCTACACATGGAATATCTGAATGAGCATGGTGAAAGAACACTAGACTCTGACAATTCCTCCTCAAGACTGTGGTACAAGCACTAACTTTGCTCAAAACACAAACAAAATGATTACCAAACATGACTAGAGCAAGGACTGTCCCAAGTACAAAAAGATAAGGCTTTGGGCAAGCTCCCTGTAAAATCAGGAAAGACTATTACTAACTTTTCAAAAGCCTGATACTTGACTTCTGTGACCTTTGTTCTATACAACATAAAACAAAATCCCTTTCCTATGGCAGCTGCCTTAGTGAAGAGTAAGCTGGTCTCCCAATCTATTCCTATGCTGCACAATTAGAAAAATTATCTCTGATCACAAAAAAAAAAAAGAAAAAAAAAAAAGAAAAAATCAAACACACAACACTATACTACTTCTAAGATGATGCTATTTTAGTATCTGAGAAAGAGCAAAATGTCTGGATGCTTCCAGGTGATAGAAAATTTTTAGCACCAGGGCCATTTTTTGCTGTCTTGCATTACCTAATTGCTCTTCTGTTCCCCTTATGCAGCCACTGAAATAGCCAACCAGCAGTGTCAGGGTACAGGACTGTTGGCAACTGAAGAGAAATGAGCACTTTTGCATGAGAGGGAAAGAGTCAATCTTGAAGGTCCCACAACACGGAGCCTTGAATTTCAATTTCACTGTAAAGGTGAAGCAAATGGAATTGTTTAATTTCACACTGAAATGAACTAAGGAGATTAACACAACCCATCCACAGAATGGTTGAGGTTAGAAGGGACTTCTGGAAATCACATTGTCTACCCCCTCAGCGCAAGTGGGGCAGCTTGGAGCTGGCTCCCAATGACCATGTCCAGACAGATCCAGTATCTCCCAAGGATGGAGACTCCACATCCTTCGTGGACAATCTCCCACTATATGGCCATGAGAAAGTCTGCTCATCCGGATCTCATTTATGCAGACAGGGATCTCCAGCTGAAAAACGATGATTTCTTAAGCCTTTCCCTAAGCTGAATCCAGCAGCATGCATTTCCCCATGCACACTTACTCCAACATAATACTCAAAGTGATTATTTTTATTTGGTGTTTTATTTCAGAACATTCAAACTAAACCAGAGAGATGTACAGAGCATACAATTTTATAGAATTTACCTTTCAATGGTTCTTGAAATGTTCCTGTGGCTTTTGAGAAAAAAAAAAAAAAAACAAACAACACAGGAGCAGAAGTGCACTATGTTCCTACTAAATATTTCCAGCTTTTTGGCACAAACCCCAAATACTTCATCCTTGAGGGACAGAAGAGATATTATTATGGTAAGACCACAATTTCACATACAGCCTTATTCTTGTTTCTATGGAGATCCATCCACACTTGTTAGCCACAAAAAAATATGATTTGCAGAAGAATTTACTACTGCAGATCAAGGTTTCTGAGATATTGTACATTTGCTGTAAACTTCACCCATTCCCAGAAACAGCCAAATGGACCAGACGCCTAAGAGAGACTTTTAATTCTTTAGCCTAAGGAAAAATGCATCAGCCTTGGTATCAGAACATCACGAGGTCAAAATTAACCACAACCAGAGGCAGAAAAATAATTTGTTTTGTAGGCCTTTTCCTCTGCTTGGCCAACTTTACAATCTCATTGTCACTAAAAAGAGACAAGTACCAGCTTCTATTTCCTACAGAACAGTTCCCTGACGAGTTCACATGATTACTTTTAGCAACACAAAGAAAAACACTGAGAGATGATGCAAATGATCCAGACTTGTTCAACGTTACTTGTCCCGGGTTCAAAATCAAAAGTTCTTGAAGCAAATGGTCATGGATTGTTTTGGGTTTTTGGATTTGGGTTTTTTTTTTTTTTTTGTTGGTTTTGTTTTTTGTTGTTGTTTTTTGTTTTTGTGGGGTTTTTGTTTGTTTTTGGGTTTGGGGTTTTTGGGGGTTTTTGGATTTTTTTTGGTTTTGGGTTGTTTGGGGGGTTTTTGTTGGGGTTTTTTGGAGGTTTTTTTGGTTTGGTTTTTAATTTATATTAAGGCAACAAACCTGCAAAATGCCAGACTTCAGACCACATGTACAATCTTCATTGAATCCTGTTGGGACACACCATGTGAGGATACAGAGAATGCACAAAAGAGCACTGTGCTCTCCCATGCTCCTTTGTGGCTCCAGACCTATTGATGTTTAATTTCCACATAATAAAAGAGCTTGCATCCACTGCAACACTGGCTTGTGCTTCCTGATAGTACAATCAAGCTCGGACACAAAGCACACCCAGTCACAATTCAGTGCACAGCTTCTGACCCACAGATGAGAACAAAGCTAGCAGACACTGCACGCCTTCTTAAACTGTTAAAACACTAAACAGTGCTGCAGTGTGTGCATGCACTGCTCCTCTTATTTTCCCATGATACTTTTCTGTTCCACACAAGTGCAAGTTTCATCACACAAACACAAGACACTTTCAAATTTAAGGTGGTCAGTGGTGAGATCCCAGCAGTTAAAAATAACTAAAGCCAGGAGAATAATTTGCTGGCTGAATCCTTCACATATACCACAAAGCCTGTTATTTTTATAACAAGACAAGCAAACAGCACTGCCGGTAATTACTTTGGCATTTCTTGGCTCTTAAGAGTTCAAGTCTGATTTGCACTCTTAGCTAGAAGAGGGATGGCAGCCTTGAGCAGCAGGTATGGTCAAAACAGGTATGTATTATACATATATTGCTTTACTCTGAAATTCTTGTTTTTCTGTTCCAGCTGGCAGCCTTTGGCAGTGCTCTAGCCAACAGGGTAAGGGGAAATTCTGAAATGATCCCTCTACACAAACATTCTGACTTCATGATCTTTTAAACATATGCAGTTGCTGATTGGGACCGTAACATCTTTTCATAGATAACACATGAAGTACAGCAGGTTTCCAAGGAAAGTAATTATCTTTATATTCCTCCTCTCGTCCACCTCAAATCTCACTCTGCATTTTGGTTTACCTTAACTTTAATGCAGACTCAAGTAATTTTCTCCCACAGAGAGGCAAAGGGTCCAGGCAAGTAGAACTCTATTGCCATTTCCTACACATAGTTAGGCCAGGGCCATTAGCAGTAAGAACGTGTACAGACTGAATTACCTGTGTCTGGGAATACATTCAAATCCTTCAGCTGCAAAACTGCAAATAGAGCATAAGGTAGTATGCTGGGGCTCCGCAAAAAGTGTAACAGAATCCCTGCATGCCAACAAAATCAGAGACGGGGCAAATGGTGTCATGATGGCAGCCAGAGAGCACTGCCAGGCAGCAGAAACCTCCAGGAGAATGAGGGCCCTGAACACTGGGCCCAGCCACACTGGCACTGGTGGGAAAGGCAGGCAGGAGCTCCCTGCCTCCTTGCCCTTATGGTCATTAGCACAGCTAGGGAACATGACAAAAGAAATACTGAAACAGCATCTGAAACTCAACCCACAGTAAAGCAAAATCCCTAATTTTGAATTGACAGCATTTCCTTTAGTAATGAACATATAACCACACCTAATTGAAGTGTCTATACACATAAACACACACACATATTTGCCAGCCATTTCCAGTAAATGCAATACGAGACAATCCTTCAGGAAATCCACCTCTTATGAAGAATTCAAATTAGTTATTTTATCAGTTATGATACCTGCATTAATACCTGAGACAGTAACTTAATAGCTGAGCATTAACATTGAATAAATACTGCAGAAGGAAAGAAAATTACACTTCATATCAGTAGCATTTGTCCCTACTAACAGAGAGAAAAACTCAGGACTGTGCAGACACTAGGACTTCTAATAATAACACATCCTGTATGAATACACATCATCAAAACAGCCACAAGTTAGGCATCCAAATAAAGGGAATAATTTTCAAGCCCTTCAGCAGATGTGGAAGATATTGCAGTCATCAATGCTTATGACCTGTGCAAAGTCACCTTCCTCTCACACAATTTTCTAATAGGTACCTACACTTGAAAACAATACCGTGACTTCTGATGGAATGTTATTGCAGCTGCAGGATATACCTATAATTGCAAATGTTTCTCTGCTTTATAAAGAGGGCCTCCCACAAATCTTAGTGAAGGCTGACATTAGATTGGTATTACATTCCAACTCTATCAATTTCCTCAGTCAGGTTCAGGGCACAAACAGGATAGCTGAGTATTTTCTGCCATGTTAAGCTGGATTGGATACATGCTCCACTAGCCCCACTGGTAACCACAGCTCTGTCAACTGCTAAGTGACACCAAACAGCCAGATAAAGAGAAAAGAGCAGTGTTGCATAGAAAGAGCAATTTTATTCTACAATATTTCAGCAGCCTTCATTACAAATGCCATGGAGAGTGCAAACAATAGTGGAAATCCTAAAGGTGAGAGAGTTAGCAGGGGTACGTGGTGTCGAGAGCTATTGACAAGGAAGGAAAGAATATTTTAAATCCACCAATGAATGGTGGAACTGCTCTTTATATAAGATATAAAAACACTATAATTAGTGCCAGGATTGACATGTTTCAGGATTGTTACTACTTAATTTTCAAAACAGACATTTGCACAGCCCTGAGGTCAGACAGCCCAGCAAGGAGGGAAGGCTAATCAGAAAACAACCCTTAGGAAAATCAGTAGCACAGAGTGAGATCACTAGACACCTGAGAGCCTTCCTCTCCCCAGGACAGGCCAGACAAATCAAAATATCTCCCTTCAGAAGGCAGTCAGACTTTTGGGAAACTCCTCTAAACCATTATACTCTGTCTCCATTTGTTTTCCATTTTCACAAGGACATAGAAGAGAGAGAGAACTGATAAGTGAAGCAATCTTCAAATATGTACTCAACAATGAAAATTAAGTGAGACCCATAAAAGGAAAGCTTGAAGGAATGAGATGGTATCTTGTGCCTTCCACAGCACAGAGGCAAGACAAAGCAACCTCGCATCATCCTCTGCATTTTCATCTAGCCTGTTGTTACCCTGCCATGAAGGGTAGTACAGAATCTATCTATCTATCTATCTATCTATCTATCTATCTATCTATCTATCTATCTATCTATCTATCTATCTATCTATCT
>VZUI01031807.1:0-20701 GCA_013401135.1 Cettia cetti
GCAAAGGCAAAGGCAAAGGCAAAGGCAAAGGCAAAGGCAAAGGCAAAGGCAAAGGCAAAGGCAAAGGCAAAGGCAAAAGCAAAGGCAAAGGCAAAGGCAAAGGCAAAGGCAAAGGCAAAGGCGGGTGCAGAGGCCGGGGCAGAGGCAAAGGCGGGTGCAGAGCCGGGGCAAAGGCAAAGGGAAAGGCGAGTGCAGAGGCCGGGAAAGGCAAAGGCAAAGGCGGGTGCAGAGGCCGGGGCAGAGGCGGGTGCAGAGGCCGGGGCAGAGGCGGGTGCCGCTGACGCCCCGGCAGCCCCGGCGTTTTCCCCTCTGCAGACGATGCAGGCGCTCACGCGTGTTAATCCCAGCGCCAGGTCACTGAGCGGGAACAAGGCGAGGATTGTTCCCCTGGAGCTGGGGAAAGGCAGGAACGCCAGGCACGGGGAGGGCAGAGAAAAGCCGCGCCGCCCCATCGCGGACACGGCAGAGGGTGCGCTGCGTTTCCGCCTGCCACGGGGAATGCCGAGGGCTGGCTGCTGCCAGGGATGCTGGAATCCACCTCGCTGCTGCTGAATAAAAGGGTGACTTGGCGCAGGTTGGCGCTGACTTGGTGAAACACGTTTCCTCTGAGCTCCACCCATGGAGCACCCAGGGAGAGGAGATAGCCATCGGGAAAATATGCAGCTACGGTGCTGCCAGGGATTTGACACAGCAAAATACTTGTGCTGTTATGGGTTTCTGCTGGTTGGAGCGCACCTCCTTGCCGGGACAGGTCCCTCACTGCTTTAACACTTAGAAATTTGGGGAGGTGAGGCCAGGGGGAAGCAGCAATCTGCCGCATGGTTAAGGGTGGGCCCATGGGACTTTGCTTCCTGTTCGGTCAGTCAAGTGTATCACCGTGAAGAGTCCGAGCTTTTACATGGTGAGAGCAAACACGGAAGAATAAAGTAGGTCCATAAGAGCAGACGAAACCAATGTGCCTGAAGAGAATTTCAAAGACAAAATGGCTCGTGGTTGGGGAAAGTCAAGGGGACTTCTTCAGAAAATGAGTGTGGTGTTGTACTTGAAAAGAATAAAGGTGTACAGAATATTTCTTTGTTCAATTTAATTCCTTCTCCTGCCTTTACATTTCCTGAATGCTATCCCAGGAAAAGTTTTTCACCTTAAGCAAAGGTTTTGCTGCATTAGTATAGCTGAGAGCCTCTCAGTGCTGGAACTGTTTGCCTGGTGCTGCTACAAGCAGTGAGCAGCATCACTGACAGCATCATCAACAGAGAATTGACCACTCACTGGGAAATTTTGAACTCATACAGACCTCAGATACTTTAGAAAAGATTGATGAGATCACCTTTTGTTTTAATTCCTGTTGTGTCTTTATAGTTGTACAGATTGTGCACTACCCACATCTAAGAGGAGCCTCAGACAAAATCATAACCCAAAATTTAGGTGCATCACAGCAACCTGCCCTGATTCAGTAGGGATCTCGTTCTGTCATCTCCTCCTTTTCCACACTTGCAGACATCAAAGTCCCTACATGACTGTCCGGAACACCACAGCTGGGGAGAGGGGAGGTGCTGACCCCTCACACCCAGATTAGGGCTCAGTATCTGGGAATGTGCTGCAGGCAACATTACAGGTTACATTATTTGATATTCAGCATTTTTAGGAATGAGAATGGGAATGGGAAAGGGCTTTTCAACTACTGCTGATGAGGGGTGATCCCTGGAGACTCACACTGATGTGACCCAATGGACTCCATACAAAAATGGAGAACTTCCACCAGTGGAGCTGAGAGGGCAACAAGAGCTTACCGCTGCCCTTGGGAAGAGGAAGGGCCAGACCAGGAGTTCCCATGTCTTGGCTGTTTTAACCACAAAAAACTCCTAAACCAGAAGGTGAATGTAACAGCAATGAAAACCAAACCCAGGAGCTAAATGAACTGAAACAGAAAGTCATTACTCATGTACGGTGTATGGGCCTGCAGAGAATTTCCTACTTGCACTTCCCATATACCTTCAAAGAACTGCAAAAACCCACACCCCCTCCTTTTTTTTTTAAGCTGAGTTTAGAAAAAATATTTGCAAAAAAACTGGTTTTTAAGCTCTCATGAAGAGCAAGGCTGGGCTCTACCCTCCTCAGCAGCTATTTCAGCTCCTGCCTGAGGCATACTGCACTCCCTGCACTGGCTTTTCATCTTGGGGGTATGTGCCTACCTCTTCTGCATCCCCTGTGCAGTTGTGATATTATAAATGCTAGTCAAAAATTAAATATCACAGGGTGCTATTGCAGCCTAAATCATCCCTGTGGCTCTGGTCTGTGCTTGTAGCTAGTTGTGTGTGATCATTGCAGCAGGATTGTTTTCTAGGCTTGGAGCTTGTAAATGCCAGCTAGAGAAGGAGAGCAGGGAAATGAATTTAGCTGAGGAGTTAGGTTTATCTTCTGTACATGTTACTGATATAATCATTTGTGTTTGACTCAGTCAGCAGTCATTTAGTACACAGGCATTAACAAACACTCATTAAAGTCAGGTAGAAGCTGACTGCTGCTTAATACACCAAATACCTCAGGCTTCTCATAGCACTACAAAATGATTGCACTATTTATTCAGGTGTGTGTATATATATATATATAAACCCCACATGTATATACACAAAGATGTGTGTAGATGCATGCACGTGCATGTATGTTTGGAGACTGCTATGTTCTGCTGATCCTTCAGTACAGGGTCATCCCTGTGGATGCTCTCCAGTTGAAATGACCTCACTTAGTTTACACCACGAGTGTGGAGTGAGGCAGGGCTGTTCTCACTGCCAGTGCAGCCCCAGCCCACGCAGCCTGAAGTCAGCAGCAGCCCCACCAGTGCCTGGGTGACCGTGGCTGGAGTTCCAACCACTCCAGGGAGCAGAGCAGCTGTGGATGAGCATCCCTCTGGAAGCTGGGAAAGGAGCAGCTACTCTGCCCTAGCAGGGCATTAGCTGCATAAACCAACTTGGTGCAGACTGGGCCCAGTACCAAATGTCAGAAGAGCTCACATTTTATTTAGTGTGTCTGTTTCCAAGGCAGTGCCTGAGCTGGCTGCAGTCCTACATTGGGAGCTCTTCGCTGCCCGCTCCATGGGGCACGAGTGCTCACCAAGGAGCAAAACAGCCCTGAAAATGCAGTGTGTCTCCTAAAACTGTGGTCACACCACCAGTGCTGGCAGCAACCACCCACCAGCTGTCCTGCCAGGGCAGACCAAAGGGGCACCTTGCTGTCAGGGACCAGTGGTGGCTGCTGCACTTCTGCACCAGGGCATGGGGATAGGCAGCTGGTTTGTGCCACCTCTCTTCTGCACAAGCACCCCCAGAGCATCAGTGAAGTGGAAGATCTTGTCCTGCACTCTGATTTACTTGGAAAAAGATATGTCACTAAATATTGACTCATTCTGCAATGAGACTAATACTTTCCAAACAGCTGCAGGTCTCTCCTACCCTCTGAAATATTCTTGTGGGGGAGTGACGTGGAATATGTTCCACTCTGAATTATTATTTTCATTTGATGTGTGTTCTAATGCATGTGCAATACTGTCAGTGAGATTACCCCAAACTGTCACGTGTTAAAGACTCTGCACAATTTGTTTCTATAATGGCACTTCTTACTGCTGAACATTTTAAACATTTTTTTATAAGCAGACAAGTAAGAATTATGAAAGTCTTGCTTGAAATAGGGAAAACAGCTCCCGGGGGAAAACAATTTTTTTGTTCTTGGTTTATGAAACACTTCACAGAGGTCAGACTTCTTTTCTGTGTAAAGATTGCACATAAGGGTACAGAATGATTTTTTGAGTCTCACAGTATGTCATTATTAAGCATTAAATAATTAATGTTAATAACAAAGATGCTGATGGAAGGGATGAGGTAGTAGGGCTGTGTTCAGACTAAAGCTCCTTGCTCCTGCCCTGCCTCTCAAGCTGCTCCAAAGCAGGTGCACACAACATCTTGCCTCTGCCTGTGGCCTTCAGCTGCCCTGACCTTCCCTTGCAAAGAAGGGCAGGCTCTTGCCCATAGGGAAAGGCATAGTAAATGAAAACAAAAACAAAACCAACCCCCAAAGCTCAGGCCAGGGCGTTGTGCTTTGAGGGGAAGCAGCCTGCTCACCCGTGCCCGTGACTCCCATCCTCGGTGGCTGCGAGCAGCAGCAGGGCACGGCCCGGAGCCGGGATGTTGCTGGTGCCACGGGCACCCCGGGCACGTTCGGGGGCACGGCGAGTTCGGGCAGCACGGCGGTGGCACACATGGCCCTTCCTGTCACCGACAGCCACGCCCCGGGCTCGGCACAGCCGGGGGCACTGCCTGTGCTTAGCAGGCACGTTTTGAGCACCTCTGGCCGCCTGCAGCAGTGTCCGAGTGTCGCCTGCGCTGGAGCCATGACCTCAAAGGCTGGATGGCTGGGAAGGCCCGGAGGTGCAGGGGGGTTCAGCAGGGAGCCCCCTAAGGCGCAGTGACTCCTGCTGGGCCCTGCTGCTTCCCGGTGCCCTGGAGCTGCCCCAGGCAGGCATGGGTGCCACAGCTGCCATGGTCCTTCCTGGATGGAGCCTCTGCTGCTGCTCCTCCTTAAAAATTAGGAAATTAGCTTGTGTGAAGAAGTATTGTTTATACTCATAGGTCACTAGATACACCTCCAAGCTGGCTGTGATGCCAGGAAGGTTGTGAGGTTAACAAATCACAGAGTCCAAATCTGCTCTTCCCACTTGATGAAAGTGCATGATCTTCACCCTCACACTGTGACTCGGGAATGCACCTCCAGCTGGCCCTCAGCTTTTTGCTGCTACTACTTGCCCAAGATTCATTGCAATTTTATACTTCTTGAATGACCAGCTTGGGTAGAGCAAATCTCTGATTTGTATCTGATTTCTCTGATGTATTCCTACCAACCCTGTGTATGTGAACAAGATGAAGTATAGAATCTCTCGCCAGAACAACAGTAATTAACTGCAATTTGTGAATTAAAATGCATAATTAATGCTGTGTCACATACTGAGTATCAGTCATGCAATGAGAGGGTTGCAATAGCAATTAGAAATTCCTGAGTTTTAGAGCCATTTCTGTGTCAAAAGTCCTGCTTCACTCGTACAAATTGTCTGGGCAGTATCAAGCCTTTGTGCAGCATCAGGCTGGGGGACTGCTTGCACCTCACAGGAGCCCTGTTGCAGCTCCATCTCCAAAGAAATGGCAGTTTCTCTGTCCTGGAACACATCTCTGAGTGACAGAGTAATCCTGAGCCCAGGGAAGAGCCTGCTCTCTCCCTGGAAAAGGGGAATATTAAAGGTCCTCCTACTCACCTTTCCTTTAAGTCACCTCCTACAAAAACACCAAGAGCTCCCTCCCCCTCAAGAGCTTCTCCCATTCTATGGAGCATGGGGCATGTCATGCCATGGCCCAGGTGTTCAATCTGACCTGTGAACAAAACTGATCTGTGCCTGCCTCAGTGCTCATGGCACAGCAGCGCTGGGCTCTGAAACCAGAGGTGAGGCAGCATGTCCATGGGTATCCTACCCCCAGTGTTACACATCCAAAATACCTGTCCAAGAGCTGAGATACCTTTGCAATGAGTCAGCTCACGGGTTGCCTGTCAGTAACATTTGCTGTTTCAAAAGACATCCTGGGCTGATGCCATCCTGTTTGTCCTCTGCTCCTGTCAAATGCTTCCAGCATCACAGAGGCACCGTCAGACGTGTTTGCTTTGGGAACTCAGCCTTGTATTTCCCAGTCTTTGGGTTTTCCCAGTTGAGATAAATGTTAGGGCATTTTCATGTTGGGGCATGGAAAAGGAAGGACTACCTGCCAGCAGGGGGGACAAAGAAGTGTTGTCCCCCACTGAGGCTGAAATTTAAAATCAAGCTCCTTGTACAATATACTAAGGCTATTATTAAAAGAGGGAGGCTGGTACTGGTGCAGACAGTGCAGTGTCCAGTGCCTGCCAGAAGGAGGAGGGAATGGTGATCTCCCCAGCTTCCCTCCCATTCTTTCTTGGTGATTTTTAGGAAGCAAATTTCGTTTCGCATCAAACGCCTCCTGCCTCTATACCCCACACTCTTCATGGCCTGTTACTGTTTTTCCTAAAGCATTTTGAACTAAATGCTACTTTCAAACCTGTCCCCAAGCCCTCCTGGTACTGCTGGATCATCTTTTTTAGCCTTCCACTCCTTAATGGCCTTCTTACAATATTAATGGTTCACATTTCTAATAATATGAGATTAATTTAACTCTGCATTTTTTTACATAGTAATTGCTAAATCTCTAAATCCTGATTAAATATTATCAAGTGGCTCCTACCAGCTCTACTGTGGTAAGGTTGGATACACAGACCACTGAATTCTTTTTTTTTTTTTTTTTGTGGAAGCTGACAGGACTGAAGAAAACCATATATTATTTTTACTGGAGACTTTCCACAGGTCACTAAACTGACACCTACAGTAAGCAGACCACCATTATTATTCTGCATAGGGAGGCAACCCCATCCCAGCACTATGAACTGGTTTGAGAAAATTACTGATTTTTTCAGTTCAGCCACTGAACCAAAATGTTAATAAAAGAAACAAAGAAGCAATTACCAGAGTGAGCAGTATGTAAAATTTGCAGGTGTTTCTTTTAGCTAAAAAAAGCCTTGTCCACAACAACCATTCCATCTGACCCACATTAAAACATTTCATTTACTTGCATTTGTTAAAAAAAAAAAAAAAAAAAAAAAAAAAAAAAAAAAAAAAAAAAAAAAAAAAAAAAAAAAGGAGAGGCGCCATACACAGATCTATTCCTACACATTCAAGATGCCAGATGCCAGCCAGCATCACGCTGAGAAATCCTCCCTCAGAAGGCAGCTGTGCCCCCACTGCACTGGGTGAATGACAAGGATCTCACAGTGACCCAAAACGCTGCTGCTGTGTCCAATTGACCGATAAATAATGTCTTGTTCAAGGATGTTCCCCTGAATAGCCAGGCAATCGCTGTTCCTTGGCTAAATACTCGCTGATGGGTGGAGATTCATTTGCAGCAGATGTGAGTCTCTGATGCTTTATGGGTGAGAGTCTTTCAGTGCAAACTGAGAGTCTCTAAGGGTGTGGGGCCAGGAGCATCCTGCAGTATCCTCTCTCGGTAGTGGAGAGAACTGTCACCAACAATTAATCACATTTTTGTTTGCTTGTTTGGTTTTTTCCCCATAAATTTGGGTCAAATTGATGAACATTTTGGGATAACTGAATTACTTTTTAGGGAGAATTTGTAGTTTCCTTCTAAGAAACTGCTGAGCAGATTATTACTATTAGCAGCTCTAAGGATCCTTTGGGCAGCTGGAGACCATGTAGAAGAGACAGAAGTGAGACTAAACGTTTTCCAAGCAAAGATATAATTAGGGATTAGAGAGACTGATCCTACTGCATAGTGTAATTAGGAGATTATGGTGTGGCATTGGCTGGGATTAGATTTGACAGAAAAATCTGTGCCCTGCTATATAAAACCTTCCAGGTTTTGAAATGGAAACATATTAACAAAAAAATCTTCACTGTCTTAAACCTGTGCTCTGCAGCAGCCTGGCTGCATGTTGAGGAGTGAAGGGAAACCTGTGTGGCCTCCTGGGCAGAAGTAAAGAAACCCCTGACAGGAGGTGACCACAGCTCTGCCTGCTGCTTCCCCTTCCCTGCACAGAAGCTGGTCCCAGCTGAGGCACCTCTGGTGTCCCCAGCACCCCCCCAGACAAGCCTTTCTTTGGGCACCTCCTGGGTGCAGCACCATGGGGCAGGGACTTGAGGACTCCGTGCTTCTCCCCTGGCTTCTGGGCAGGCTCCTGCTGGGATCCCCCCTAGGGTTTGGGAAGAGGCTTGAAGTGCACCTGCCACCTCCCCAGCCCTGGGCATTGCATGGCAGGACAGAAACACTCTTTTACTCAGTAAGTGAGGCCAGTGAAGGCACTCTGTGGGCTGGTGGGCAGGGAGAGAGGGAGAAACTCACCTGAGCACAGCCCTGGTGTTGCAGTGCTCTGCAACAGCCAAGCCAGCCCCTAAATCCAATGAGCACAAGGAAAATGTGAGAACCAGCTACATGGATCACATTCCCTCATCTCCCACCCAAAAGCAGTTCCAAAATCAATAACTAAAAAAAAAAAAAAAATCCCTAAATTATACCTCTAAATGAACCACCGGCAGGACAGGTTTGGTGTGGTCTCAGTAAATCTTGTTAAAAGTCAATAAAACCCTCCACTGAAGCATCCCCCAAAACAAGCAATAAGGCCAATTCTGCCATTCTGCTGCAGTATTTTTTGTGCTGCCAGAGACAGAGATTCCCTGGGAGAAGAGGGAAACTGGGAACTGTAGTGCTCCCATGCAACTCCAAGAGCTTTGCCATGGGCTTCTTTGTCACACACTTCAGTTGCAGCACCAAGGCTGTCCAATTCCCACAGCATCTTCTCTCTTTTATGCAACATTAATTCTTCAGCACAGGAGCCACCTTTTTATGGTGTTATATCTATTACGAGCTATTCCTGGCAGAGTAGATTGTAAATGTGAACAACCATTTTCCTCCACTTTCCTCACTATACTCCTCAGCACAGGAATTGGATAATAAAATGACAACTTCATCCTATAGTCAATTAAGAGGAATAAATCTGGGGATGAAATAGATGTGACAAATCCCCAGTGTGAGAAGGCAATGCAACCTCTGCAGATCCATTTTTTAGTTTATCAAAAATCAGATCTTGACCAGATCAAAGGCTTCTTTTACTTTGGGGAGCATTGATTTTAGCAAGGTCAGTTGCCTTTCTCTTGCTGTGCAATCACTGAATGAAAAATTGCAGAATTTACAGAAAATGGAGAGTCATCAGCACATCATCTTGTCAGAGTATGATTTGTCTGGAGACAAGTGACTGTCAGATTTCCTCAGCCTAGGAAGTTAATCTGAACACTATCTGTCATCTAGTAATTCAGATAAACTTCCCAGCACTCACATCAAGCCAAATATTCAGGATACTAAAATGAATATTAAACGTGTGATTTTAAGTTAAAATTATTTCAGAGCAAGTGCTTGGATTTTCAAATATTTTAAAGTACTGTTTTGAATTGTTTTGCAATTTTATCTCTCATATGAACTAAATCTTTTGATACACTGTAGGCTTGTCTAGTAAATACAGTTGTTTCTCCTTTACATTATATTTTGCTTGGTCAGGATTATTACCCACTGGAGTACCTTACTTAGCCCTTTTGCCATCTGACAAGCTAATTAAAAAGTTACTTGAAGTTGCAAATAAAGAAGTAAAAGATTTAGAACTATAAAAAGTAATCTGTATGCTTCTATAAAAACATCTCTCTGGGGGATATAAAATGACTGCAACATACAGTCAGGAATAAATGGTAACACAGCAAATCAGAGCTGCAATTTCATCTCCCATTAAGAGATTTAATAATTTTCCTTTGACAGTGATTGCAACTGAGCTTCAACATAGTTGAAGTTGAGCTTCACACCTGAAGGACAGGATGTTATCCAGAGACACCTGGACAGGCTCAAGAAATGAGGCCATGGGAACATCATGAGGTTTAGTAAGGCCAAGTTCCAGGTGCTGCCCTGGGTTGGGGCAACCCCAGGTATCAGCACGGGCTGGGGGCTGGAGAGATGGAGGGCAGCCCTGCTGAGAAGAGCTTGGGGTGAACGAGAGGCTGGACATGCCCCAGCCATGTGAACTCACAGCCTAGAGAGCCAAACGTGTCCTGGGCTGCATCCAAAGCAGGAGGGGAGGGATTCTGCCCCTCTGCTCTGCTCTGGTGACACCCACCTGGAGCACTGCATGCAGCTCTGGGTTTCCAGTACAGGAAGGATATTCTTGGAGCAAGTCCAGAGGAGGCCACAGGATGATTAGAGGGATGGAGTGCCTGCCTCTCCTGTGAGGAAAGGTTGGGAGAATTTGATTTGTTCAGTCTGGAAAAGTGAAGTGAATTAGGTGTCATCTAATTTCAGCTTTTCAGTATCTGAATGGAACCCAAAAGAAAGATGGAGAGGGACTTTTTACAAGAGAGTGTAGTGACAAAACAGGGGGAATTGATTCAAACTGAAAGGGAATAGGTTTAGATTACATATTAGGAAGAAATTCTTTACTGTGAGAGTGGCCAGGCACTGGCACAGGTTGCCCAGAGAAGCTGTGGATGCTCCATCCCTGGAAGTGTTCCAGGCAAGGCTGGAGGGAGCTCTGAGCAACCTGGTTTAGTGGAAAGTATCTCTGCCCATGGCAGGGGTCGGAACTGGATGATCTTTAAGGTCCCTCATAAGGACATATAATATGAAAGCATGAAAACTTGTTTTAAAAGTGTCTGTTGACAGTCAATGGTATGAAGTACAGTAGACTTTTCCTCCCACATTTGGCCCAGAGGACCATTAGGTCAATTTGTCAGAAGCTGCAGAAATGGTCAGAAGCTCCTGAAATGGGAATTTTATTCTGTTTTTCCAGAGTAGGTTTTTCTTTGTCTTTTGTAAGATCTTGAAGATCTAACTGTTCCTAAAATACCTGCTTGCTTAGGGGAATTTTAAATGTGAGTCTTCTCACTTGTGTTTATTTACTGAATCCTTGGGAGAAAGAAGTCTTCTTGTATACCTAACAAAGTACCCTGAAAAGATCTATGTTTAAAGCAAGCCTACTCACCTGCCTGACAGCCCAGTTCTGTGGAATAATCTTGTTGCTTGGGTGCTTGGGGTTCATCCAGAGCCCTGGGGGCAACTTGTCCCCTCAACACCCCCCAAGATGCCCCTTGTACTGCAGTAAGCCCCAGGTCACCCACCCAGCTTAGGGCTTCCTGGGAGTGGGATGAGTTTCCCTGGCAGTGCCCGCTGTTTTTCCAGCAGATGGCAATAACCCACACCGGCTGAGTGGGAGGAGCGGGGTCTGGGCAGCGCTGGGGCAGGAGTCCCCCAGCAGCCCTGCAGATCCCTGCGGCTGGAGAGAGGGAAAAGCAGGGAAGAGAGAGCAAGGCAATGAATAATAGATTACTAAAATCTAGCCAGCGAGAAAGTGCATACACGGGAGAAGGATAGAGTGCATAATTCATCTATAATTGCTTGGGGAGGATTTTAAATAAAGAAGAAAGCTGGGTTTTGTTTCCCGTTGTTTCTTTTTTGAGTTTTCCAGCCGTGTAAATGTGTTGTTGTTCACCTGTCTTGGCCTTAGGGCTCAAAGGTGACCCAGCTACCATCCTGCCATCTGTCAGGTGATGGGGTTGGTCACACATGAAGCTGCCAAGGCATTACTGAAGCATGACCTAAAAATGACTGTAGCCTGTAATCGTGCAGGCTCACAGTGGAGAGTGTTGAGGATACACCTTTAAAAAGGCCGGGACAAAATGCTGATACCATCTTGTCAATGGCTATTTCACAGTTCCTGAAAATACCCTGAAGGAATTTCTATCTTGTGATTCATGGTTAATCATCCTGCTCACTTTGCAAACCATAAAATTTAGTGAGGTTGACTTTTGTCACAGCAAATGAAAACCTGCTTCACTTTCCTGTGTTCCTGCAGAATGAAAAAGGGAGCACAGGTTGGGTAGGTTGGAGTAGGTAAAAAATGTTTGAGAATTGAGTATGTTTGTCTGAAAGTGATGATTCTATGTAATAACTTACACTCTGCATTTGTCAAGATTAAACACCACAAAATTCTTATTTGCATTACATAATGTCACATAAATATAGGCCCATGGTCTCAACTCAGAGTTTTGTTTGTGCCAATAGCCTGTCTCTGAAAGTCAAAAAAATTAAGTTCTTCTGGAGGAGCAGCAAGTGAGACAACATGCCCTGCTTTCCTAATCACCAGTGGGGAGGGATAAAAGGCTGGTCTTTGCTGTAAAACCTGAGCATTTGTGACTGCTGCTGTTCCAGGGCTACCTGCTTAAAGTGCCTTTTGTTTTCTCATCTTGCTACAGTCTTGGCCTCGGTGAAGGGCTTTGGCAGTAAGTTACGCGTTCTAGTTTGTGTGAAAACCTTTCTCAGTTTCTGCTTTGTAGCATTTCAGTATCACTGGATGTTCCCTTCTTTTTTCTTTTTATGAAAAAACGCACTTAGAAACTTTTGATCTGAGTTGTCCTTACCATGGTGATATATTTTATTTCAGAGTTTCCTGGTACTGATGTTTTCCAAAGATGAGTGTTTTCAATGTCTTAAAAAAAAAAAAAAAAGAAAAAAAGAGGCACAATAAAGTTGGAAGAATAGGTAATGCTCACTCAGAAAACATGTAGAAAACTATATAGCTATTCACATAAGAGAAGGCAACACTTCAGTTTTTATGTCCTCTTTTGAGAAGCAAATGCAGAGGGCTGGGGAAGGTTATTGTTTTGGGTGGGTATCTGATTGCAGGAGCAATAGCTGAAGACCTATAACTGTTAGAAATTAGTAACTGTCTATTATTTCTTCATTGTAGTTTTAACTACAATGTGTTTTAACTTCTGCTGTCATGACAGCTTCTCAGCCTCCACAACAATAACATGTCTCATTCTTATTGCTGAATTATGGTGTGTCCAGCACTTAACAAAACACTCAATTTGTGGCATGCACGAAGTACCTGGTCCAGACTACCAGCTCTGCATTTCAGTTGCTATTCTGTAAAAATGGAGCTGATGCAGTGAATGCCAGAGATCATTTGATGCCAGATGGACTGGCACAGAAAATTGCACTTTGAGAGACTTGCTCAGAAGTAACTGTCCTGTCCTTTATTTTCTGACCAAGAGATAAGATCACCTTAGATACTGTGGCTCTTTTAAGGATAATTTGTGGTTATTAATGCACAAAACAATTTTCATTAAAAAGGAGTGGAAATGGGTGATACATTTCCCAGTGAATAGTAAATTAACAACACATTTGGCTTCAGTCATTCAAAAAATTCAGATTTGATCTGAATTCATTTGAACGATGCTGCCTAGGGAGAGCAAAGGAAAAGCGATGTCATTGTATTCCTATCACAGAGCTGGGGGAGGGGGACGCCTCTTTTGAACATTCACACTTGGCATGAAAAATGAGGTTCAGTATCTGCTTGAGGGGATTTAAGCCCCCTCCACCACGTCTTTCTCAGTCCATCACTAACAGCCACACCATTTAGTATTCTGGGGTGCCTGCAATCCTGTTGCTGCTGTTCCACTTAGCATTAATAATTAAATCTTCACTGCACAGGGACTGAGCTTCAGATATCTTCCATCCTCGAGGAGTGCTGCAGGCTGAGAAGCATTCACACCCTTTGTTTAAATGCCTGCTCATATATTTTCCATAAACCAAAACTGTGGCAGTCAGAGGGACCAAAGATGGCCCATTTACAGTGACTCTTGTGGTTAGGAGGCTAATCTTGAAGAGATTACAAACATTATTTTAAACCCAGTTTCTTCTTCATTTGAACTAAACTACAAGGTCTTTGTTTTGCTTTAAAAACTCTCACATTTAAATTTGTTTTGACCCTGGTCAGGACCTGGTTTTAATTTTGTTCCCGTCCCCCCACCCTCCTTGTTTTTTTTGTCTCGGCAGGAAGCCCAAGAACTCTCCCTCCCTTTTCATTAATTGCAAACATAATGCTAACAAAACTCTGAGCCAGTGAACATCTCTCACTTGGCTTTGGAGTTTATTCATCCCTAAGGTAGAGCTATAATTTCATAATTGGAAGCACCTTCGAGGGACCCTTTTATCAGCAGTGTAATAGATACTTACAGCTCTGCCACTGCTTCCTTGTGAATCTGCCTTGGTGTTAACAGCTTTTACCTTGGCTCAGCTGTTTGCAACTGCTCTGGGGCTCCTCCCTTCCAGGACATAGTTTCATCCTGGCCGAAACCAGCATCCTACACGGTGTCATTCTGTCACTGGGGCAGACAGGTGCTCACCATATTTCTTCCCACACTGTAGGAAGAGATCATGACCTCAGTTATGTAAAACAGTGGATGAAGAGACCATATTATGTACTGGTAAAGTCATGACCTAGTATGCACAAGGCCTCTAGACTTTGTAATTAGAGACTGAGCTAATTAGAACTGGCTAAAATGGCCATGTAATGCACATGTTTTTATTTCGTGGGCTTCAAAAGAGATATAAGTCCCTAAAAGGTTTAGCATTTATTAAATTAAAACCCGACTTTTCAAATGAAGTCTGTGATTACATGAATCAACAATTTTTATGTGATTTTGGGGATTGCTTTAATGACTATGATAAGGGCTAGACATTTTCACTAACATTTTAGGGAGGGCCAGCTCAGTGAATGTCTGAGGCTGGGGAAAAAAGGCCTTGGACCACAGGTATGGTAAAAAGGTGCAGTGCAGTGTCACAGCAAACACAACCTTTTTATTTCTCCCTTTCCTTATTGCAGAGCAACTGTAATAGTCAAACCATGATCTACATGAGACATTCCAAGGGATCCTTCGCATCAGCTTGGGATGTAAAACTATTCTGGCTGAGCCAAAACACAGAAGATTTCAATTCTTTCTAATGAAACTTCTACTTTGCTATTTAAAACCCACATGAAAATAACAAAGACCCAGCCAATCCCCTTTTATCACTTTCTCCCATGGTTTCCTCTCTAGTGAAAAGCTGGAATGACTCATTTCTGGCTAGAAGCAGGTGAGACAGCAGAACTAACGGCAGTGTTGACTGTGTCACCTATGGTGCTATTGCAAGGGCAGCTTTTGAGCAATGAAATTCTTTATAAGGGTTCCTGTTCACTTTTTGACGGAAAGAGGAAGGAAAACCAGCAGAGAAAGTAGCAAGAAAGCAAACATAAGACAAAACGTGGATTTGGATTCCTTAAAATATCTCTATTTGAAGGAATGACAGGTTTGGAAATGGTTTGGGCCCTGAAATCCAGTGACTCCTTGGGAATGACTATGATACACTGAAATTACTAAGAACTCTGAGCCAGCACATAGTTTCCTTCATACCAGCCCACTCGGGGACTTGAAATAACTTTTTTTTTTTTTTTTTTTTTTTTTTTTTTTTTTTTTTGTCAGAAGCAAAACACAGAAATGAAAGATAAAAACACAATTTGTCATGGAAATGTCATGACCTTTTACCTGACTCTTTCTGCAGTAGCTATTGGCACAGGAGGATTGTTTTTTTCTTTTGTGAAGCAGAATGAAATTCAGAAGAGTTGGTGCAGGGGCTATGATGGAACAGAGGAACCAGAGAAGGAAGAATAAAAGGTGACATCTGTACTAGTCAATTAAACACAGTCACAGGTGCTGGAACTTGATCATCCGTACTGTGAAATTGTGAAAGCAGTCCTCCCCACGGCTTTGATGAGAGGCTAGCTTGCCATCTCCCACACATGTTCTGCAATGGGACCATTCCCAGCCAAGTTTAGACTGTGATTTGCAAGAATGTTTACTCAGTTGAATATCACAGTTACCAGATTAAGTACTTTTCTGAGTCACTGGGGTCCATAGAGTGAAATCTCTTCCACCAGGTTTGCTCTCCAGTTCAGTTTTCTTCAAGAACAACTCCATGGTGACCAGGTAATACCTTTAAGAGAAAATATCATGCTTATATAACAAAAGAATCTGGAGACCATCTGAAATAAAATGTGTGTCTATTTTTCATGTGACTGATTTCAGGCAGCTTAAAATTAAAATCTAAGGCACTCATTTTTTTTTTCTCATGAATTTGTTTAATTCTTTATGAACATGAAAACTTTTGGCATCTGTGATTTCCATTGGCAGTGATTTCCACTACGTACATGAACAGACTCTAGAGTGCAATTGATCTGATCACATATGGCTGCCTACTTTAGGATGAGATTGATTACTCCCCAGACTCCTTTGATTGCAATAAATAGAACTCCACTGAGTCTGAAGGGAACTTTGTCATGCTTCTTTGGTGTCGATACACACTAGTAGATACCCAAAAAACTTGGGCAGGATGAACCTCTCCTTTGGCTTTTAGCTATGCTTGTAAAGCTGACGGGAAGCCTTTCCAGGTTATCAGTTTCTGCTGTTCCTCAGAAAAAAACACCCAGTATTAACCAGGCAGCCTCACTTCACTTTGGCTATCCACTGGGAGCTTTGCTGGACCTTGAGGAGCGTCTGTGGTTGCATGAGTTGGTGCTTCCAGTTTCAGAGCACCCACCAGTGACTGCATTGTTTATGTCACGCCAGACCCTCGCACTGAAGTAAATTCTGAACTTCTGTGATTTGAGGAATCAGAAACTCCCCTGTGAATCTTCTCTAAGCCTGAATTTGGTGCAGTATAATAAAGTTAACTTCAACATAAGTAAAACATTTAACACACAAGATTTTATTTAATTCTTTTGCAAAGCTATGTATTATTTTGATCCTGCTTATCAGTGGTCGATAAACAACCCTTCCTTTTCATTAGAAAACATACAAGGTACTTAGAAATTAAAGACACTTATGTGGGACTATCCTTAATTCTCCATGGCATAAATGGACATTGTGACTTTGAATATGAGCATTTTTCATTATAGGTTTGTAAAAATAGATACTACTATTTAAAGGATAGTAGTATCTATTATGAGCCTGTTAGCTGAAACCATGGTGAGATCAAGACACAACTAGCTGTGCAGAGATGACTAAGATTTAGCTTAGGCAAAGGTCTTAGGTCAAGGTAGCACAAAGAAATGTCTGCTTTCATCTACTGTAGGCTTTAGCTATTCAGTCAGAAAATTATTCCTTACTTTTCTCCACTTTTAATTCTGTGCTGTGACTCAGAGGTATATTTAAGTGCTCCAAACAGAAATGATACAGTCTGGAATACTGTGCTGGAGAAGAGAAAAGTGATAAACAGTTTAACTGCACAGGTAAGGAGGGAGCCAGGTCCTGGCAAGAGCAGAATCAAAAGATCAGTTTGACCAAAACAAATCTCTCTTTGTTCTTTAGTAAGGCTGACAATCAGATAGTTGCAAAAAAAGTCCTTCACTTGCAAACTGAGACTGCAAATACAAACAATAGGTATGTTTGAATTTTTGTTACAGCTTCCACTGGATGCTCTGAGAGATGTGAATACTGAAGATCACAATGGTGATATGGCTAACAGAACAGAGTAAAAAATCATGTGTTGGCCACTGTCCATTCTGCCTAATAGGATTTGCAAAAATAATCTGCTGGCAAAATGGAAAAAATTTACAAATTCCTTGCTGATTTTACACAGTAAAACAAATAATTTTCTCTGAACTCTGGATAAAAGTTCCTCCTTAAGGCAGATATTCCTTTGTAGTGTCATGGTGAAAGAAGTTCTTTACTGAACTAGTGAGAAATCTGGGTTACTTTTTCTATATTCTTTACTTTAGTTGTTCCCTAGTCAATTGATTTTCCTCATAATGCACAGTTATATAAATAAAAATGGCTCATCTATTAGTTGAGTCAGGAGATGGGGAGTAAATTGACAAGTTCATGCAAAAAGCCCACAGCATCTGAACTTTGTGAAAAAGTGCTTTTGTAGTACAGAGAAAGAACAGAAAGAAGGAATTGATTGTATGTCTATGTGTAGGTGGTAAGAGTATTTTTAGATAGAGGTGAGAGGCTGGAAGCTGTCAAAAAACTGAGAATAGGAGCAGGGTACACAGGAGATGCCCCAGGTAGTGTGTTTTATATCAAGCAAGTTGAACCATTGTATAAAATACATTTGTAAGTAGTATTAAAAGTAAAATAAAAATATTTTTTTATTTATATATATTTTTTTTTGTTGAAATAAGTGCATTTATCTAAATTCAGAATGGCTTCTCTAGAGCATATCACTGCTGAGGTTATAACACCAAAAAGACAAAAGGTCTCTAAAAAGAGTGAAAACTTCATGAAACAGCAAAATGAGCAAGGTGGATATTTGCAGTATCTGCTTGTTAGATGTGACAAAGCCTTTTGTATTTGCCTTCTTGGTCATTTCCGAAGGAAAGAGTCAACACAGTTCATAATCAGATTATGTTTGGTAAGGAGGGGTGGCAAACAATGAATAAACAACCCAGATTTAATACCAATCACGTTTTCAGCAGCACATTTCTGCTGGTTACCTAACACCAGTTCTGGCACTATGAGTAACAGGATGGCAGCAGCCACTCTCAGATACGCATTTCTAATTAATTAAAACATGACACACATCTAGAATTACTGTGACTGAGGCATAAAATAATGGACAGCTGAACTTGCAGAGATTTGATATAGACTCAGAAGAAAAAAAAATAGAAAAGAAATAAAATGGCAATTTGCCCTTCAAAATGAACAGGCTCGGCCTTTTATACATATAACGCTAGTACTTGAGAACTTTATATCTGAGGAGCAAAAGCAATATTTCTCTGTCTAATTCAAACACCAGAAATGGACTTTTTCAAGACTAGATTTTCAGAACTGTGAAGCTTGTTTACTATGGATGTGTTTTATCATAAGTAGTAACTATCATATTTTTCTCCACAATTGCAGCATTTATAATGTCACTTTCTTATGTGGATTCTTCTCCACCTCTGTATGGCTGACTGCTTCCACAGACCTTGTGTTAACTACCTTTAAGGGAACTCCCTTTTGGCAAACACAGTTAAATTTGGACAAAGGTTTTGAAGGCTTGGTGTAATAGAACAGACAGACACTTCAAACACTGACGTTTCATAAGGAATCAGTTTACAAAGAGAGAGATTGATGTCGTTGTGTGCAAGGTATGATACAGAACAGTCAGAACACAATAGATACATGAATTGAGTCCTGTACTTGCTATCATAGCTCTCATGTACTGCATAAAGCAATTATAGTTGGCAGTTCTTTCAGTCTGGGATTCGTGAGGTCAATACATGTACTGGAGGTTTCCAACTAATAAACACATGTAGTCCCATCTGAGGTATGACTATGGCAGCATTCCTCCACCTCCAGGAAAAACAAGTCACAGTGAGTAAAGGTTGTGAACTTTAGCTCTTTCTACGCCAGTGAAATGGCAGAGAAATCCTTCATAGGCAGAATACGCAACAGATACTAAAATTGGAACTTGGGCTGGACAGTTTATTTGTAATGTGGAATCTTTCATGACTGCACTTGGGCAGGGACTCAAAATTACATATCTTCTGGCACCTTCAGCTCTATTATGCCTGTTGATCTTATGTGGGACCATTGGTTCAACCCTGACTCAGAGGGAAGAGTGCCTCAGACTGAATCACTAATGCTGTATCCTGCAGCACTCTAGTGAAGCCTTGGCAGTAAGGAAGGATAATTACATTGTGGTTAATATGACTGATTTTTGAGATGCTTTTATATACACCTCAGGCATGTCAGCAAGTAAAATGCAGTAAGCTTGTTCAGAAGTACCCAAATGCTCCAAGTATATTATTTTTTACCACAAAACTGAGCATAGATAGAATCTTACTAGACAGAAACATCCAAGAATTACTCTATATCTTTTTCACATATGTGTAATTTACAAAATAGTGAGTATGAATAAAAAAAATACTGTCCTTTTACACAATTCATTTGCCTTTTAAGGACAATTAATGGGCATCTATATACAAGATGTTGTTTCCCTTACAATAGAAATGCTGGTGTCTAGTCTGTTTTTTCCAGACTCTGTGGATAACTGCTGAACAAGTGGGTGTGACAGTGTTATCAACTTTACAACACCAACAGAATTTTAATAATTATGTCTTGTGATCAGACAGCCCAAAATCAAATGATTCTTGCTATCAAGGGGACATTCTCACAAGTACTCATGATCGAGAAGTAAAAGCTTTAAGATACATGCAGTGTTTTCTCCTTGTCTTGCATGTTTGTTGCATAACACATATGATATTTCAAGGAAGTATCTATCTCGGAAGCTCAAGATGGATTGCAATTCCATATGAAAATATGTCCACATGTTCAGTTAAGCCTATTGATGCTGTTTTCATCTTTTCCTCAATTAAATTCTGTTTTTCTCTCTCTTGCTGCCACTTCTCAGGTCTTTTCTGTGGCTTCTCCTTCCCTTAGCAAACCTGTGAAACCACCTTTTGATGGTTTTACTGTCTCCTTCCTCCTTCCGTGTGTTAAAATAGTCAAAGAAGAGGTTAGACCAGCATTACCCTTCATTAGATTAATAGAGTGCAGACAGTTTACACATCTCCGTGCCATTGTTTCAGGCTGTTTGCAGATTCATTCAGGTACCGCTGTATCAGTTACAGTCAGTTCACGCTTTCAAGGTTATCTTTGCAACCAAGAGAACTGGATACTGCTTTTTCAAAGGGAAAGATAAGATTACTTACAATTTGAAAATGCTATGAAGGCCAACTAAATATTTTCAAACAATGCTTGAAAACTTTTCTTAGTATTGTAAGAGATACCAAGCAAGTTAACTCGAAATAAATGTCAAGGACTACTTATTATTTCTCCTTGGGCAACTATTTAAAAAATGTGGTTTCTACAGGTATCGTCTATTAAACAGTCACACCGACCCCTGTTTGCGGTGAGCAAGGTGCGTGGTTTTTGTTTTCCCTCTGTTCGTTTCACCAGGGACAGAAAGGCCTGGGTATTTCTCACGTCAGTTAGGAGCCGCTGGCATCGCTCCAGCAGCCGCACCGGAGCGCTTCAGCAGCCCACGGCGCGACGGGCAGAGGGGTACGGAGCGGCCGGGGCGATCACCGCTTTCTCTCTCACCAGGGGCCGGGCGGTCCCGGGCACCGCCCCCGCCCCACCCCCGCCCGGGCCCGCCCCGGCACGTGACCCGCGGTGACGCCGCCGTGCCCCGGAGCCGACACTCGCCGGGGCCGCGGCGGGAGCGGAGCGGGAGCCGCCGCA
>VZUI01031808.1:0-10992 GCA_013401135.1 Cettia cetti
CTTATCTCTTTCACCACCATCCTCCCTCCACGGGGATATCTGCTGATAATGGCCCATTAAGGCTCACCAATCACATGACACATTCCATCATCCCATTGTGAGATGCTCCACCCAGTGGTGGGGGGCCCTCGACTTCCTACCTAGATAAAAGGGAGATGGAAGAAAACCAGGCATCCAGTTCTCCACTGGATTCTCCAGAGGAAGACTGGACCCATCTCGCCATCACTGGACTTTTCTATGGGATAATCTCTACTCCACAGAATTTGGAGGATTCTTCTGGACTGCTTCTAACACCCTGACCAACAGGACATCAGGTCATGTCCCTGACTCTGTCAGGGGTTTTCTACGTTTTTTGTTTGTTTTGTTTGCTTGTCATCCTGTACTACTACATTTGTGTTTTTAATATTCCTAGTAAAGAACTGCTATTTCTACTCCCAAATCTTTGCCTGAAAGCCCTTAATGGCAAAATTATAATAATTTGAAGGGAGGAGGGTTTATATTCTCCATTCCAGGGAAAACTCCAACTTTCCCTGGTGGACACCTGTCTCTCTAAACTGAGACAGATTTTTAACTCTTATGATGAATCCTTGAAATATTAGTGTAAGCCTGCTGCATTTGGCAGCATCAAATTATTTTCTTGACAGGAATACTGGCAATTAAAGTGTAATCAGGTCATTAAACCTTCATTCTCCTAGCATTAGAAAGAATTTTAAAATATACTCAGACTATTTTCAGAAATACCAAACTTTTATTTGGTAAAAAACACTGAGAAATAACGCTTTTAATTAAAACAGAGAAATAGTGTTTACTATTAATCTCCTCATGATTAAATTTTTATATGTGAACTTCAATTTCTTATACATAGGATCATAGAATCACTTAGGTTGGAAGAGAACTCTAAGATAATTGAGTCCAACCACAAACCTAACTGTGCAAAGTCTACCTAAATGCCACATCTAAATATCTTTGAAATACCTTCAGGGATGGTGACTCCACTACATCTCTGGACTTCCTGTTCCAGTATTTGATTACCCTTTTGGTGATGAAGTTTTCCCTAAAATTCAATCTAGATGTCCCCTAGGGCAACTTGAGGACATTTCTTCCTGTCTTATCTCTTGTTGCTTGGGAATACATCCTGAACCCTACTTAGCTAAACCCTCCTCTCAAGCAGCAAGAGAAAGTAAGAATGTCGCTGCTGAGCCTCTTTTTCTCCAGCCTAAACACTCCCAGCTCCCTGAGCCACTTCTCAAAGGACTTGTGCTCCAGACCCTTCCTCAGTTCCTCTGCCCTTCTCTGGAAAATCTCCACCACTTCAATATCCATGAAGTGCCCAAAACTGAACACAGGATTTGAAGTGCAGCCTCAGCAGTGCCCAGTGCAGGGGAATGGTCGCTTTCTCTGAAACACTGACAGGCTTGGGGCATCGACCACTTCTCTGTGAAGCCTCCTTCAGTGTTTCACCATCCTCTTAGTAAGGAAATACTTCCTAATATCCAGTCTGAACCTTTACAGCATTAAACCATTACCACGCATCCTATCATTAGATCCAGAACAGGTCAGCACCTCCCTCTCCACTTTCCTCCTCAGGAAACTGTAGAAAGCATTGAGGTCACCCCTCAGCCTCCTTCTCTCCAAGCTGAACAAGCCCTGAGTCCTTAGCTGCTTGTTTTTGGACAAGCGTTCCAGCTCTTTCAGCAGCCTTGCTGGTCTCCTCTGGATGCATTCAAGGAACTCCACATCTCTCTTGAATTGCAGGGCCCAGAACTGCACAGGTACTCGAGGTGAGGTACTAAGGTACTAAGGCTGAATATAGCAGAATAATCACCTCCTTTGATGATGCAATATTAGATGACCCCTAAGGGGGGTTTGCCCTCTGTGCTGACTGGGCACACATGGCTGGCTCAGACTGAGCCTGCTGCCAGCCAGCACTCCCAAATCCCTTTCTGCAGGGCTGCTCTCCAGCCACTTCTCCCATAGTCTGTTCTTGTGTCCAGCATTCCTACCTCTCAGGTGCAGGATCCAGTATTTTGTCTTGTTAGATTTCATCCATTAAGGTTTGTTCAGTGCTCAAATCTATCTGGACCTCTTTGAGGGATATCCTTATCTCCTCATGGAGATAAGAGGATGGATAATGCCTTTTATCTCTTGGGAGACCCAGTAGCACCTCCCGGCTTGGTATCAAACAGCAAACCTGCTAATGGTGAATTTAACTCCTACATTGAGATAACTGACAAATACACTGAACAGAACTGGCCCTAGAATTGAACCCTGTGGAACTCTGCTGGTGACCAGTGGCCAGCCAGGTCTAGCCCCATTTACTACAACCCCTCGGGCTCTGTCATTCAGACAGCTTTTCACCAAGCAAGCATTAGATCACAGCTTTGGCTGGTCCTCCAGCTGTGCCATGGCATTCACTTTAGTAAAATATTATGTTTCACTTATCCAAATGAGTAATTCTAAATATTATCACTTACCCATTTATACTAGGGAACTGAAGGTGGTTTTACAGTTAGCTTTATTTGTTTGGTTTTATCCATCATTTACATCTGAAACTCTATTGAAAGGCTTGGACTTTAAAGACTGCAAATATAACATGAATACAATATTAGACAGTTTGCATTTCTGTACCTGAAGCATGAAATATCTAGTAAGAGCTACACTAGGAGCAAACTTCGCTTGTATTGAGCTTCTTTATTGAGGAAGTAGCATTTAGAATCATAGAATGTTAAGGGGTTGAAACAGACCTCAAAGGTCACCTAGTCCAAATTCCCCCTGCCATGGGAGGGACACCTCCCACTAACTAAAAATCCTCGGCTCAGTGATGATCTCTGTTCTGAAGCAGTAGTGCTTTGGACATTTTAGCTACCAGTGCCCTGGTAACTACTGGACTACTAGTCTTAAACACATCCATTATTTCCAGAATCTGGGAGTATTACTTCTAGTTTCTTGCCCGCAGTTTCTGTTTTTATATATTTCAGTATTGGAATCCTGTCTATATATGGGAGAGGGTGGTAGATAGATTTTAGCTGTCTTTTTTTATCTTTCTTTATCCCATTTTGTCTATCGCAGTACAGTAACAGACATTTCCAGAAAACTGAGATTCCACTGCAGGTTTTTTGAACAGCCACATCTCATTATCTGAAGTGAAACAAGGGTAAGTTTGAGGAAGTCCAGTCATACACCCGGTGTGATCACTGAACTGGACTTCACTAATTTATCTGCATATGAGCCAGGAGCCTGTTTATGATTGTTTTCCTAGAGCTGATTTCAGTATGTGGCTCACTCAGGTTATGGCCTTATGAAGCCCCATGTCTCCTCAGTCAGCACCAACTGTACAGGCAGAAGATGCAGGGCTGAGAGTTGAGACAAAAGCAAAACAGTTTTGGGAGGAAACTGGGAATGGAGCCCAATTCGGGAGGCAGTGTTGTCTCAAAACCCTGCTTGTTCTGTTAGAAGATAATTACAGATATGGCAATATGGCAAAAAACTGATTTACAGAGACACTTTACAGGGAGAAAAATATTTCATTAGAGAATTCCCAGCCAACAGTGTGGATGATTTATTAAAGTCAGGCTAAATTTGAACCTAACAGTATTTTAGTTTCCTGCAGTAAGACATTTCCTGTTGCCTTGTTTCCCAGCCTTCAGCCTTGGAGTCAGAAATGTCATGTAAACAAAATAATGTTTATAGAACTTTTATCATGTTTTTGGATTCCTTTCTGTAAAGGACACTTTCTAAGACCAGTGGAGTTGAAGAGGTTGAACCTCAGTCTTCCAATCTGGTCTCCTTTTTAGAAATCTATATAAGCTGTAGAAAAAATTAAACTTCCTCTTTTCCCGCTTCGACTCTGTGGTGATCACTGCGTCTCCCTCGGGACAGCATTGCTCTACAATTTCCATTTGAAGAAAATGCTATGACACCCTGGTGAACACCATTATTCTGCTGCTGTACAACCTCTTCTGAGAGCCAATGAAAGCTTGTTTATTATGATGATTTTAAGCCCATCTGAAAAGCCTGTTTGCTCACCATAGTCCTGTTCTCCTTCTCCCTTACCTCTACTTGTAAATTCCTACTATGTCAGGAATACATATAAAAACTTATACCTGTTATTTTTCAATGCTAGATGGCTTGGATACTTTTTCAGAACTAAACTGTTGGCCACAGGAATTACAAAACTGATTGACTTCACCTACATGTTGATAGCAAGATCCCCATTTATTTCAGTATGAGATAAGAAAAATATGTTTTCCACTGACTAACGTAAGCTATCTAAGGACTTGAAGAGTAATCTTAAGTCATCTCTTCATGAAATACTATTGGAGAGTCACAGTTCATATTCCTCAGACTCAAGTAATACAGCAAAGGTAAGAATCAAAGCCAAATATAAATTAAAGTTTTTATTAGTAATCCCTAACAATTAAATAAATGTCCCTTTGAAAGGTAATTATTGCCAACTGCTAACTTCATTTTCAGAATATAAATATAATAATATATATAATAATATAAACTAATTAAACATACTATATAGATGACCAATAGGTCTAGTAGGCGACATGCTTGTTCCTTAAGTTTGTTACTATACTGTTGCCTCAGGGTCGAGGCGTGACGACCTGGTTCAAGAACAGCACGGCAGCTACCTCAAGCCGCTCGGAACAAGTGCTCACAGACACCAATGTGGTGGATGGCAAATGGCGTTTATTCGTGGGTTACATAACTTTATATAACCTGTGAACAGGGCGTCACCTCTGCCTGCTGGCCTAACTATTGGCCAACATGACATAATTGACAGCAACATTTATGGGGGAAGGGTAGCCCTCTCTAACCATACACCCCAACATCTTCCGAGCCCACAACCCTATCTACCACATCTCCCCCCTCTTTTACGCTTAACTGTGTATGCTAACGTAAATAAAACTTGGTTATAACATTTTTAAACCATTAAACAGACAACCATTAACAAAGTAAGGGTTATAACAGTTGCTGGCATTCTACCAACATAATGTCAACTTTTTCTAAATGGTTTTTAACAAGCGAAATAAGTCTGTTTAAAATACATGGACCAAGAATCAAAATCAGCAAAAACATTATGACTGGACCAGTTGGAGTGAATATTAGGGTAGTTAGCCAGGGAGGCTGGTTGAATAATGATTCAAACCATCCTTGCTGGGCCTCTCTGTCCTTTTTTCTCTGGGCCAGTCTCTCTCTCAGTTCGGCCATTGAGTCTCTAACCACCCCAGTATGGTCTGCATAAAAACAGCATTCTTCTTTTAGGGTGGCACAGAGGCCTCTCTGTTGCATCAGTAAGAGGTCCAATCCTCGTCTTTTTTGCAGAACGACCTCTGAGAGTGAGGACAGCGATTTCTCCAGGAAGGAAATTGATCTTTCGATCTTTTGCAAGTCCTCATCTATGGTCATTTGTAGTTGTGTCAATCCTTGCTGTTGGGTTGCAAGAGCAGAGATACCTGTAGCGGTACCTGTCGCTCCAAGGCCAAGCAATATAGCTATGGTCACTCCTGTCAGCAGTTCCCTTTTTTGGAGTCTGTCAAACTTTTCCACATGGAGGCTCATCTCCTCATCAGAGTGGTATAAAACCCTAGGAACCTGGGTTTTATCACAACCTGGACACAAAAGTGTTGCTAAAAGCCAAAGGTGGCTGTGACTGTGCAAGGTTCCCACAGCTAGCACCGAACCTGCAGTCACAGTCCCAGCAAGCAGTCCAGAATTTCACTGCCTGCGCAGTGGATCCTTGCACCCTCTAATCCTGGAGGCCAGGCAGCTACAGTGGAAGAAGAAAGGAGGACTCCAACACTAAGAGAACTGGAGATTGTTTATTCCTGGGGAACTCTCAGGGAGAGAGCCCCGATTTGCTCTGAACAGCATCTTTTAACAGGGGGAGGATCACAGGGGTGGGGAAAACTGAGGACCAATAGGGAAGGACACAGGCAGGGTATAGGGGGCATCAATCATTCAGGGGTCCAGTCTTCAGAGGGCAGAAGGGGATTCTCCAAGTCCTCACCAATCACTCAACGCCCTTCTCAGAACTTTCTAGAGGAATAGGAGAGGCCCGGGTTGGAGTGACAAGGCTAAGGGGTGGGGGTAATTGGGACGGACAGGAGGGGAAAGGTTTCAGGGACAGACTAACTGTGGAAGAAAGGGGTACATGGAACAAACCATTGGGGTTACATGAAACAGAATAGAACATAAAGGAAATATAAACTTTTGCACCACCACAGGTGGCCAAGCAAGGGGTGACTCCAGTGCCATGACAAACCCATATTCCTGGCTTTGCTGGGATGGCCCATCTATGGCTCTTGCCAGTTATGGCAACAGTGACACAAATGCTTTGACTCTGCTCTGTTATGGCAGTGTTGCCGACACAAGTACCCTGTCCAGAGACTTGAGTTAGGTTAATACCTGTTCTGGAAGCGTTCCACTTACACTCAGTAGGGTTAGGATTATTTGAATATGTCAAGGAGGCATTGATGGCAATGCCCTCATAAAATGTCATAGCACAGCCAGTAGGAATCAGTGAGGTTTGGATTAGACTGGTTTAGCGATATAAAAGCAGCATCTAGCATGCGGTAGAATAATTCATAAGGGGTTGCCTCATGCACGTTCTGACAAGCTGGCAATGGACTTAGGAGCAAAGGTGGAACCAGGTTTATGTTTTTCTATCTTTTCCACCAAGGTGTGATTGGGTCCTACTGGGTTGGGCTCTTGAGGCAGAAGTCGAGTTATCTGCAATACAACCCCAGGGTCTTGGCCCCATTGGTGAACAAACACCAACCACATTTTTCCTACGGCCCAACTTGTATCATCTGGCAGCAGCACTGTTATCTTTAGCTGAGCGCAAGTGCCTTTCTCATACAGTGCTCCATCTGCTGCAAATTTAAGATGTCCGCAATTTTCACCTCCAATCGAAGCCCATGTTACTCTTAGTTATTCATCATTTTTGACTGGCTTCCACTTATCAGAAGTCACAATGGTTTCACACCCCCAGTGTCCACAAAATCAGTACCCTGGGAAATGGCAGTAGCTCTTCCCTGGATTTGAACTAGGGCCACCAATATGTTCCTACCAGTTGCATATCTTCAGGCTTAAGGGTGGATGAAGAAGGTCTGCAAGCCCTACATACCTAGTAGAGGCACCTGCCAAGGTGTTATCCCTTATTACGTGTTGTTGGATTTCGGAGAAGCTACCAAAAAGGTCGATAGGGATGCGGTTCTGGTTCCGCATGAGTCATGCCAACTAGCCCTAGAATCAGGATGACACAAAGACATTGGTGCTGACTAGCTTTTACCAATTTGAGGGCTTCTGAGGTGTTTGCTGGCCTATCTTCCTCTTCCCTGGCTAGGGTATGCGGGCTACGAGGACGTCCACAAATCCAGTCCTGTGAAAAGAAACTCACAGTGTTCATTAGTTTTATCCCTCAACTCTGGCTTAATGGACTTAAGCGGGCACTGTGGGAGCGCAGAGTCCTTCCCTGGTAGCTATCTCCGACCCTGCTGCCACAGGTCCCTGCCGACAGGTACTGCCAGCAATGTGGGTCCTGAGACTAGAGCGCCCTGCAGTATCCCAGAGATGGCGAAGAATGAAAGGGAGGCTCCAGTAGGGTGAACCACAAGAGGTTTTATTCTTTGGGGAACACCTGCTACAGAGAGCCCCAACCAGCTCAGTGCAGCAATTTTTATTGGGGGGAGGATCACAGGGGAGGGTTCAGTAAACAGCCAATGGGGTAAGAGGGAGGAAGATCATAATACGTCATTCAACATACTAAACCAATCATAGGGGAATGGGAGGAGGGTTCCTGGGACACAGCCAATCCCTCGATGCCCTTCACAGAACTTTCTGGAGGGAGAGGAAAGGCCTGGGTTGGAGTGACAAGGCAAGGAGGTGGAGGCAATTGGGATGGACGGGGGGAGGTTTCAGGGACCGACCAACTGGGAAAAAGGGGTACATGGAACAAACCATTTGTGGTTAAATAAAACAGAATCAAACATACAGAAAATATAAACTTTTGCACCACCACAGGGCACCATTTAATTTTGCCTTCCTTTCTGAGAGCAGCATACCCTTGTCCTGCCATGACCAACTGCCAACCCTGTTCCCACTCTCCCAGCTCATTCTTAATTGTTACCGGTGGGCCTTCTTCCATTGCCTGAACAACCCAATGCTTTCGGGCCGGGCTCTTTGTCTCATCTCCTCTGGGGAACTGATTCAGTGCTAACAATGCTGTTGCTAGCAAGCATGACTGATCTCCTGGAGGGATAGTATTTGCAAAGCCTTCTGCTTTGGTAGCACCTCCAATTTAGCTTTCAGAGTCTGATTGGCTCGCTCTACTATAGCCTGTCCTGTGCTGTTATATGGATACCCTGCACTAGTGTGATGTTCTGTTGTTTCCCTCCCTCGGGGTCAGGGGAAACTGGGCAGAGCAATGAGACTCTTCCTGGAAGTGTCTGGTGAAGAGGCAAAGGGAGGCTCAGTCCTCGGGTTGTAATCAACAAGTTTATTCCAGGCAGCAGGAACACAGGAACAAAGTGAAGGGAAACCAGAAGGAAAGAGCCCCAACCAGCTCTGTCCAAAGGGTTTTAAGCTGAACAAAAATGGGAGGGGATACACCCCATAAACCAATAGGGTGCTGAACAAGGGTGAATGACAAACCTAGGGAACCAGTAGAATACATCAGTGGGTGGAGGAATAGTGTAACAACCAATCAAGGGCTAGATTTCAGGGAACCTTCTAGAGAAAAGGGAAGGCGTTTGAGGAGACTAGAAGGGAGGAGGTGGGCACAACTTTATTGGGGTAAACCATATGGGGAAACATCATGTGGCGGATAGGGCAGAGCCATTACAACTTAATCACAGGACACAACATCTCCCCCTTTCTTTTTACAAAATTGAAAGAAAAGAAGGGAGGAAACTGAAATGCTTTAAGTGTGGGGATAAACTAACTTAAACCAGGAAGGAGGGAAAGGACGGGGATTAGGATCAGGCTGGGGAACATTGTTTTCGGGGTCACTTTTGGTGTCTAAAGAGGGGTCTGAATTACTGGAAATTTGGGCATTAAGTGCGTCTAACATATTAACTTGAGGGGAAGGGAACAACTGGGATATACAGAACTTCTTAAAATTGAAAATGCTATAAAAATTATGAAAACGACGAAGACAGCTCCAGCCACAGTTTTTACTATGGAAGTTGCCCAGGATGACAATCCCCATCCACTGAACAGATTCAAAAACCAGTCCTCAGTCTCTGTCTTCACAGAGTGTATCATCTCCTCCAGTCTTTTGATGTTGTTCTTAATGTCCTCTTTCCTGGACTTCAGGTCCAGGCAGCAGAGTCCTTCGAACTCTTTGCAATCATGATGGTTTAGGAGCAGCAGGAAATCAATTGCGGCACGATTCTGTAGAGTTGCTTGCCTGGTAATCTCCTCATCTGCTAGGAGGTCTGCTAGCGCCTTTGAAGTAAGGTTTGCCTGTTTAACTACGCAGCACTTGAGGTGGCCCAATTCTCTGAGTGCCTTAGCAGCAGCAACCCAGGGTAAAAAGATAGAGACTGCTGCACGCTTTCCATGTGGCCAATGTTTTATTTCCAAGTCACAGTCTTCAGTCAATTCGACTGTAGTTCTTTTATTCTCTTCCTTTGTGCCAAATTGGAATTTCGAATTTCAACTTTTCAGGTCAGATTAGAATTTAACTTTGCACGCCAAACCTCAACATTGGTACTATTGAGTGTAAACAGCAAAATGCGATGTAGCGTACACAGGCCTCCTAACAGATAAGGGGGGATGCCTGCCGATGCTCGATCGCCGCAGATGACGAAGGTTCCTCTCTAGGTAGCGCCCTGGCGATGTTGGTCTCCGTAGATGATAGTCTTATCTTGGTCAACTGATGACACCACCGCTGGGATTGGTACTGTTTGATGAGCTGCTGGATGGGATGATATAGCTCTGGGTACCAGCGGGGCTCATAATCAAAATGGATGCACCTAGAGGCCTTAGAGGAACTCAACAGCTGCAGCTCCCGGGGTGGATTCTTGAGCTGAGGCAGCTTCTCAACCCACTCGCCCCACAGGAGAAAGTGGTCTGAGACCGGCTTTGCAATGGACACCTGGATCCAGCGATCAGCTTGCTCCTTTCTATAGATGGTATGTTTGCTGGAGCTGGTGTCCTCGTTGATGGAGCGCAGATGTTCACGCAGCGAAGCCGGGAGTTCCTCTGGGCGCGCAGGGATTCCCACCAGGCAGGATTGCAAAGGGTTCTCCGCGTTCGCAGCAGACAGGAAGATGCTGTCCTGGTGGAGGGACTGTGCCAAGGTGACCCACACATTCTTTTTCGGTTGGGGGATGATCCATTCTGTGCTTGGTGGTATGAGGACAGTAAGACAGAAAATTATGAGGACGATGGGGTTCCAGGCTGTGGTCACGGCTGCTTGCCTGAAATAAATTAAATGGGGATAAATAAATATGTAACTAAACTAATTGTCTGTATAAGATACCGGGGGGTCTTCAACTGCTTTCTGTCCCTGGGGAGGAAAGACTGGTGTCATTTTGATCTGGGGGTTGGACTGGATGATGTTCGATGAATGTCTTGACCCACGTCTGCGGAATCCATCGAAGGCCTTGTGGAATGGATACACATGCGTATCCTCTACCCCAAGTAATCAACTCTTAGGGTCCTTTGATGGATCTCGTCTCCAGATCTCGCACTAGGACTGGAGGATGGTCCTTTTCCAGGTGGCTGCTGTGGGGGGAGAAGTGCCTCACAACGGGAGGACTCATTTTGTCAAAGGAGCAATTCAAAAAATTCATTACAAACAACGAGTCAGACTGCTGTGGTAGTTATTCTCTTTAATGAAGCATCAGTCTCATCACAGAAGTAAAGGCAAAGCAGCAGCTCACAGCATCCATGTAGCAGCCAGCAGCAGCCCCCATTAGCCCACGGTAGCCACTGCAGTAGCCCCCAATTTCTCTGTTACAAAGCATCTTAAAGACT
>VZUI01031809.1:0-41747 GCA_013401135.1 Cettia cetti
CCACGCGCTGGTTGGCGGCCGCCGCCGCCCGGAGGGGGACGCGGGGACCGGGAGGGCGCGCTCGGGGATGGAGCGGTGACGTCAGCGCATCCCCCGGCCCCGGGCGTGCCGCGGAACCGCCGCAGGGGCGGGGCGGGGCGGGGCGGGGCGGGGCGGCTCTCGGCTGCCGTCGCCTGGCAACCGGCACCGGCCCGGTACCCGGTACCCCGGACTGGACACCGCTACCCCGGTACCCCGGTACTCCGGGAGCGGCCCTCGCCAGGGCTTCCCGTGCCCCCGGCCCCGGCGCCGTCAGTTCGCTCCTCCGTCCGCCGAGCCCCCGCCCGCCGCCCGCCGCTCCTGCCCATCTGCGCCCGGAATTCAGAGCCAGCGCAGAAAGCGGATTATTCCTTCGTGCCAGCTGTTTCCAGCAGCTCGGCCACCCTCACCCCACGGCAGCCCCGAGGCCACGCGTCCCCGCCCCACCCATGCCCCAAATCTCCCTAGAGGACAGGCAACTGAGAGATCTTCTTCATCAGATATGTCGTCATCGCTTTGGTGGGATGGTGGCTGGGCAGCAGCGCCCAGGCTGACCGTGGCTTCCATCAGCCATGCGGGAGCAAACTCATCTGCCCCCAGCTCCTGGCAGTGGCAGCCCCCCAGCAGCTGGGCAGATGTGCTCTCACCTGGCACTGTTGCCCGCCCCTGCCTCTGTCCCATACGTCTGCAGCAGCAGCCGCTGGTGCCAGTCCTGCCGGGTGGGAATTCTCACCCCTGTGCTGTCGTCCCTAGCCAAAGCTTTGCTCACTGAGGGGTTCCAATGGGCAGGGACCCACTCCTGGATCTGCTAAAGCTGGCAGCAGGCAGCTTGTTTGCATTCCAGGATAGGGATGGCAGGGAATGTGCCAGAGGTTGGGCGCAGTGCTGTGGGTAAACATGGCAGGTAACAGAATATCCAGCTGCCACTGTGGGGCCCGTGGCATCATCAGGATACACTGGGATGCTCATGATCTAGGCTGAGCCTGCAGAGCTCAGCCTGCTGTGGCAGGGACTGTGTCCATGTCCCAGTCCACAGCCTTGGTGCACATCAGTCCACTGGCCAGCCTCCTTCAGGCTGTCACCCAGCCAGATGTCCCTCTGCAAGGCAGGTCCCTGGTCAGGGAGCCCTGGTCAACGGGAACTTTTTCTGCAGGAGGAGCTATGACCACAGCAGCTGTGCCAGACCAGTCTCTGCACAACCATCCCGTGGCACAGGATCTAGGTGCCCAGAGCTGGGATCTCACCTGCTGGGATACTCTTGGGAAACAATAGCCCTGGTGTTGTGGGGACATGGGGACAGCAACTGCCTGGGGGCTTGCAAGTCCCAGAGGCTGGCATACCTGGAGAGCGATGGGGTATCCCCCAAAATGAGGGGCCCAAGACAGCAGGGATAGCACTGGTGACACATTAACCAGACAGAGGAGGCAGCCAGGGGTAGAGTCCAGGCTGGTAGGGGGGAGCACCGAATTCTGGGTCAAGGTCCATGGGGACACTGGACACTGCTGGCACAGGATACACCGTGCTGCAATGCTGGCAGCTGCTCAGGCAGCCTCCACTGCTCCTCTCCTCCGGGCTCAGCTCCTGGGGACAGCACGTCGTGCCATGGCCACCAGGCTGCTCCGCGTTCCCCCACCGGAGGCACTGCTCCGGCCGCTGGCCGTGCCGGAGAGGCTGCTGCTGGGGCCGGGGCCCAGCAACGTGCCCCGCCGCATCCAGGCTGCGAGCGGGCGGCCGCTCCTGGGCCACATGCACCCTGAAGTGCTGCAGGTGAGCTGCCCCAGCCCAGCTTTCCTTCCCTCCCCTCCTCTTCCTCACCCCCAGGAGGGGCAGGAAGAGCTCTGCTGGGGCCAGAGGAGCGATGGCAGGGCTGGCTAGCGTCCCGCCGCCGCAGGTGATGGATGAGATCAAGGCAGGCATCCAGTACGCCTTCCAGACACAGAACGGGCTGACCCTGGCCATCAGTGGCAGCGGCCACTGTGCCATGGAGGCCGCCCTCCTCAACCTGCTCGAGCCAGGTGACACCGTGCTGGTGGCCATCAACGGCATCTGGGGACAGCGTGCTGCTGACATTGCCAGGAGGCTGGGTATGCTGGGAGCAGCAGGTGGTGTGGCAGGGCTGAGGGGACAGGGCCTGGAGGCAGGATGGCCCGGTTCGCTGTCCCAGTCCTGGCAATGCTGGGTGACACGGCTTACAAAACCAAAGAGCGCTCTGCTAGAGAGCACTCCGGGTTTTTCCAAGAATGATGCCCCTCTGTTTATGGTGCTTTATGGCTTTTCCACTGGGCAAATCTGCAGGAGGCCAGACCCTGGCAGGTGGCTCTGCTCCTGGTTCATGTGTGACCAATTGCACCATGGAGCTGGTAGGTGACTGCCCAGTGGGAAGCATGCCCAAACCTCACTATCCTCTGCCCAAATTCCTCCCAGGAGCCAATGTCTGTGAGCTGCTGAAACCCCCGGGCAAGTACTTCACTCCACAAGATATTGAGCAGGTGAGTGCTGGCCACTATGCAGAGGGCACAAGCTCACCCCCAGTGTGGTCACCTTCCCTCTGTGTCACGTAGGGCCTGGTGCAGCACAAACCTCTGGTGCTCTTCATCACCCACGGCGAGTCCTCCACGGGAGTGCTGCAGCCACTGGAGGGGCTGGGCGAGCTGTGCCATCGGTCAGTGTGTGGTGGGCACCCCAATGTCACCACTGGGCATTTGGGCTTGGGAATTTCTGTGTGCTGGGCTTTTCTCTGGCTCCGTTGTGCTGGAAGCAGTTGGTGCCAGTGAGACACGCAGCCCCTGTGGGGACCAGGATGCCGGGGCTGCAGGCAGAGATGTGGCAAGAGGAGGTGGCAGGAACACCAGGCTGAGCTCTGTCCCCCCACAGGCATGGCTGCCTGCTGCTTGTGGACTCAGTGGCATCGCTTGGGGGAGCCCCCATCTTCATGGACCAGCAGGGTAAGAGCCACAGTGCCATCATGGGCAACCAGAGGACAAAGGGGTTCATGCCTGGGACAGGGAGAGAGCGGTGGGATCAGCCCCTCCAGCCTGCATTTTGGCTAGCAGCACTAGAACCTGGTCCAGCTGCAGCCAGAGAGCCTGTTCCCCTTGGGGGTCCATCAGCAGTGCCAGGGGCCCTCCCATGGCAGCCTGAACACAAGTAGGATCTGCCACGTGTGCCATCCTTATGCCTCCCACCCACCACTTGCAGCTACGTCGGAGGGCTCAGCATTTTCCTGCTGGGATCCTCTGATTCCTAAGGAATGTCTTCCCTCCTGGGCAGAGATCGATGTCCTGTATTCGGGGTCCCAGAAAGTCCTCAATGCACCCCCTGGCAGTGCCCCCATCTCATTCAGTGAGCGAGCCAGGTAAGAGCAGCCCAGCCTCACCAGCCATGGGGCTGGGGGAGGCTGTCACCTCTCTCTTTGCCAGCCACCTGCCTCAGTCCCGCTCCGTGGAGAGGATGCCCAGCAGCAGTGCTACGGGAGCAGAGCCCATCCCATCCCTGGGCAGTGACTGGGAGCTGGAGCCAGTCTCTCTGCTCACTTTTATGGGAGGCCTCCCTCCCACGAGGCTGATCCCACCTTGGAGCTGGTGGGTCAAGGTCCCACCTCTCCCCCGTGCTCTGTTTCACCAGGGAGAAGCTGCTGAGGAGGAAGACGAAGCCTCCTTCCTTCTATCTGGACATGGGCTGGTTGGCAAACTACTGGGGCTGTGACGGGGAGCCGCGGAGGTGAGGGCAGGCTCTCTTGTTACAGACGGCTGCAACCACTCCCCAGCCAGCCTTTGTCCTGGCTCAGGGGCCGCCTGCCCTTCAGGGCTCAGGCCCTGCCTCCCCATCACCCTGGCTGCCCTCACAACTCTCTGCGCTGGGTGATGAGGAGGGAGGATGCTGTGCCTCAGTTTCCCCAGCCACGGCCAGGAGGCTGCAGTGCTGCAGCCAGGATGAATCTCTGTGAGTGCCCCTTGAGTTTTGCAGGTACCACCACACAGCACCCATCAACAGCTTCTTCAGCCTGCGGGAAGGTTTGGCCATGCTGGCAGAACGGGTGAGGGGCACCAGGCAGGCAGGGGAGCACCAGCTATGCCCGTGGGGCTCGGAGGGGCCGTGGGTGCCAGCTGATGCCTGGCAGCAGCAGAGACCTTCTCTCTGCTCCCTGCCCACAGGGTCTGGAGAGCTCGTGGGAGCGACACCGGGCCAACTGCACCCGGCTGTGCCAGGGGCTGCTGGACATGGGGCTTGAGCTCTTTGTGGAGGAGGAGGTGGGTGCAGGGCAAGCCCACCACCACAGAGTAGGGCAGCGTGAGGACACAGCTCTGTGCAGCTGGAGATGTGCCTGGGCAGCTTTTGATGCCAGAGAAAAATCTCCTCCCTCAGGGATGCTCTGTCCTGGCAGTGTGCTGGGGTCACCAGGGGCCATGGGACTGAAACCAGTTTCCCTGTTCCTCAGAAGGCCAGACTTCCCACCATCACCACTGTCAGGGTGCCCGAGGGCTACAGCTGGAAGGACATCACGGCCTTTCTGATGGACAACCACGGCATGGAGATCGCTGGGGGCCTGGGCCCCACGGTGGGCAAGGTGGGCAGAGCCCTCCCCTCCTGCTGCCCACGGCTGGGCACAAATCCCGCCTTCGGTGCCGCTCTCTGGCTGCCACAGCGTGGGGCTGGCTGTGTCCCATTGCCCGGAGCAACGCATAGCAGCACAACCACACACAATCACCGGCTAATTGAATAACCACGCACGTAATTAGCGGGGTGACACCTCTTTATTGGGAACGGCGTGTTAAATAGGAGCAAGGGAGCTGTGCACAACCCCACTGCCTGGCTGTGTGTCCCCCGCTCCACACGGGACTGCTGAGGCACACACACTCACCCTTCTCCTCCCAGGTCCTGCGCATCGGCCTCATGGGCTGCAACTCAACCACTGACAACGTGGATCGAGTACTTGGGGCCCTGCGAGACGCCCTGAAGCGCTGCCACCGCAGCAGGCTGTGAGCCCCGGGGTGGGGGAGGCGGCCTGGCACTGCCCCCCCTGCCTGGCCGCAGGCTACTGGCAGCAGGGGGACTCCACTGCCCCCCTGGGATGCTGGCAGGAGTCACGGCGACACCCAGCAAGCCAAGGCGCAGTGGAAAGAGGCTGGGATGGCAGGGGACACGGAGGAGAGGGCTGTGCTCAGCTGATGTGAGATGTGGCTCAAACCCGCTTCTCCCATCGCCCCGCAATGGCCTGGCCCCTCAGTTCTTTCCCCTCCCCTGGCCCCAGGGCATGGTGACCCTCAGCAAGCTGACAGAGGGCTGGATGCAGGATCTTCCCCTCCCATCACCAGCAACCTCAGCCTCCCCTACCCTGTAGTGCAGAATGCCAGCCATCCCCCTCCAGGTTCTGTGCTGTGAAACATCTGGTGGCCAGCTCCACCAGGGCAGCCAAGAGGCTGTGTATGCCCCCCAGCTGCAGCAGATGTGCTCTCTCCCCTGTACCACCTTTCCTCAATAAAATGACACAGCAGCACGCTGCTCCCTGGCCCTGTAGCTCTCCTTGCACCCCCCCAAAGTTTTGAGACACCCCAGTGGGGCAGCAGCAGGGCCCCACTCAGCTCTGCTGAGGGATTTCTTGACGGATCTTGGAGAGGAGCTGGGACACTGCTGAGCGGCGTGTGCTGTCCTGGACCCGGTACACCTGAAACTAAAGGCAGGAGGGAAGTGAGGGGAGAGGGCTCCTCACTCTGCCAGCCTCCACAGCACACCAGAGGGCTTGGTGGGGCCAATTGCACAGCATCCCAAGCTTCCCAAGCCAGGTGGCTTCTGGTGCTGCCTGGAGTTCAGCTGAAGGGCTGGGCTTACCTGGCTGAGCAGCATGTCAAAGTAGGCTGTGTCCCAGTAGGAGCCATCCCCGCGGGGGAGATGCAGGAGGGCTCGGGTTTCAGGGTCTCCCTGCCAGCTGCCACTGAGCCCATGGAGGCCAAAATGGAAGTGGAGGAAGCGCTGGGGGTCCCAGGCAAAGCTCTCAACTTTATGGTAGAGGGAGGCAAGGTCTGGGGCTGCTCCTTGAAAGAGGTTTTCCTCTGGGTTCAGGAAGTGGGGCAGGTGCTGGGTGGCCAGGCAGCGGAGAAGGATCACCAGGAGCCTGTAGACAGAGCCTTCCAGGTCCTGCCAGTCCTCCGGGGAGGGGAAGAGCTCTGTGCTCCACAGCAGCACCATCTGTGAGGAGGGAGAGAAGAGCACAGGATCAGGCACAAGGCCTGTCTCTTCACACGCTGCAGGTCGCCATGCAACCACTTTTGGGGCTGAATCTATGGGGACTGGAGCAGATGTTACCTTTCTGAAGGCCAGATACGTACACCTACCCTTTTTCTTTAAAAAAAGCCCCACAACCACTTCCCCCAAAACATCAAGGAATGTAACATGAAGCAAAGCACACAGGATTTGGGTTGCTTGGAGCTGGAGCCATTCTGTAAGCACAAAACATCCCTGCATCCTTCTTGAGCCTTGGCTTGGAGAGCCATCAAAAAGCAGGGCACACCTGGGTTGTGCCACCAGGTGCTGTCCCCAGCATGGCCAGTTGGCATGGCTCCAGAGTGTTGGGTGGGGAGAGGAGGTTTTTCTCAGCAGAAACACCACCCTCAGCCCTGTACAGGCACAGAACACCGGGTCCCAGAACACCAGGGCACAGGGCAGCCTGCAGCAGGGCACAGGGATGCCATCCTGCAGACACAGGCAGCCTGGGCCTGGGGATGATGCCCTGCACAGCAGTGCAGAGCCCCAGCTCTGAACACACGGTATCTCCAGCTGGGGGTTGCTGGCTCAATCCAAGGAAGAAGGATCAAAGCTCTCTAACCATGGCTGGCAGCAGCACACATCCCTTCCAGACACAGCCATGGGCTGGTACACCCCAAAGCCATGGGCTGGTACACCCCAAAGCACTGCAGGCCCACGCCCTTGTTGTTTGGGTTCTTGTGCAGGGGAGCAGCCTTGGCTCTGCTTGTCAACCAGCAGAACCAACCTACCTTCAGGTGGTTGAAAGTGAGGCTGCCTTTGCCAGCCTCCCCTCCCCAGTCCTGCTCACGGAGCTGGTCGAGCAGGCGAAGGCTGTCCAGCCGGGATCCCTTCAGGGTGTCCACTCCTTGGAGCAGCTTCAGGATGGGGAGGTGAGTGGAGGATCTGGAGGAAGAGAGTGAGGTCTGGTGGGAGGGGAGACAAAGACCTGCATGCTCCCAGGATGGGGGGAATATGCCTGCAGTGACTTGGTGTGGGGGGGGACACCTCCATGCCACACGTGGTCCCAGTCAGTGCAGCACCTTGGATCTACCCCCTCCACTTGCCTCTGGCAGAGCAGAACTTCAGAGGTGTGGAGTGAAAGGGGAGCAGCGCTGAGCAGCTCCTGCCCTCCCAGGAGGATCAAGAGTGGGGCAAAGTGGGGTTGTGCTTCCCTGTGTGTAGTGGGTTGGTCCCCAAGGAGGGGCTGAGCAGCCAGCTGGAGCACCCTTTTCCCAAAATAAATATGGACTGGTCCAGCTGGCTGCTCAGCCCCTCCATGGGGCTGGGTTCTTGTGCTGGCAGGCAAGATAGGTCAGTCCAGCCCCATTTTGTCCTGCAGCCCACCTTGGGAGGCACCTCATCACCCTGCTGCTGCCAGGTGCCTAGGCTTGTCTCTGAAGCCCAAGCAGGGATCTGAGAGCTGCCACTCTCTGCAAAATCAGGGTGCAGCTCCAGTGAACAATTTCAGGGGGCTCCTTCAGTTGCATTCCCCCTCCTTCCCTGAGCTGTCTAAAACTTGGCTGAGGTTTTTTTTGTCCAACACAGGTAAGAGGGTTTGGGCATCATGAGGGGCTGACTTCAACCCCTGCTGACACGTCCCCACCCTTTCCCAACCTCTTTTTGCCTACACCCATCAGTGCTGCCAGCCAGGGGGGGATCCCTGGCGCAGGATCACCCCCTGTGCATGCAGCTGAGCCTCTCACCTCCAGCAATGAGGAGAGGCAGGGACAAAGTGGGCCTCTTCTGTGGCCCTCCTGAGGCTGCCTTCAGGGAAGCCCCTGCAATGGAGCTGGAGCGGCTCCTGCTGCCTCCTCACCACCGGAACAATGTCAAAGCGAATGGTCTTCCAGCTGCCACGGATCAGCAGGGAGAGCTCCATGGCATCTTCCCGCAGCTTCTCAGCGCTGATGTCACCTAGAGGCAGAGGGTTTGGCAGCAGCGAGGTGAGCACAGCCGGTCCCGCAGGCTGAACCAGGTGTGTGCTGCAGCACCCGTGGCCGTGTCCCACCCCACTCGACTCAGCCCTTTCCAGCGCCGCAGTCTGGCTGCAGTTCCTCGGGTAAAACCCCTCTCCCAGCCATGCTGGGGTGGTTTTACAGGAAGGAGCCTGGCAGGGCTCAAGGTCAGGCACAGCAGGAAGTCTCAAGCAATCAAACAGAGCTGTGCTTCTGGGTGGGCGAGCAGTGCCAAGAAAAGCAATGCAGCCCAGGAAAAATGGATCAGGAAAGGTTCCTTGCTTTGTGGGGCTGGAGGAAGATGAGGGTCACTGGCTTGGCCATGGAGGAAGGAGGGGATGGTGGGCTTGCTGCAACTGGGTTAAGAGAATTTCAAACCCACTGGTCCTCTCACATCACCCTTTCATCACCCCCTGATTGAGCTTTACTTCAAGAAGCCCATTGGGAGACAGAAATGCATGAAGAAACTTATGGAGCTGCCATGGGCATTTTCCAGGGCCCCCTCCCACCGTGTCTTTTCCGAGGACGCTGCTGCCAGCTGGGGCCCGCGTGTCCACAGGGTCAGACCCGTGCCCCAGGGTCCTGGTCCAGCTCTGATTCACTCCCAACTCACTCTCCAAAAGGCCTCCTCCAGGGAGCAGGGGGCACTTGGAGGCAGAGAGCTGGAGGGGAGAATGTGGTTAGGGTAAACCAAACCCACCAAGTCCTTGAGCAAACCCTACCTGGGAGCTAGCAGCAGGGCTGGGTGGACCCTGCACCCACCAAGAAGGGTGCCAAGTCCCAGGTGAAGATGCCTGAGGAGGACTCTGATGCCCTGGGATGGCAGGGAATAGTTTGCATCTCCCCTTGCTTAGTTGGGGGCAAAGCCCATCCTAGCACACAGCAAGGTGCTCGCTCACCTGCTCCCACAGGTTTTGGGTGGGCCACATGCCCAGGAACATATGTCCCAGCATGTTTGCATAGGGATCACTTCCAAGCTGGGAAGCTGGGCAGGCACTGGAGGCAGCTCCTGGCTGGGAAGCACCCTGCCAGTGTACGCACCTGGCTGAAGCAGGAAGAGGCGTTGGCAGTGCACGATGGCTGAAACAAGGAGCTCTTTCAGGTGCTGGAGGATTTTGCCTGGAAGCAGGCACCCCACACCCCCTCCGTGCTCCACCATATCCACAACCCCAGTCCAGTCCTCCAAATCAGTCCCTGGAGAGCACACCCCCAGATAGCAGGCGTCCAGCTCCGAAGGATGCCTGCCTGGGGTGTCCCTGCTCCGGCGTGCCAGCACACGCAGGGTATCGCCGTCAACGCGCACGGGCATCTCCAGAGTGACAGCATCCTCAGAGGCACAGAGAGCAAACTCGAAGGCTTCCAGGTTCCTGGCGTAGTCCACGAGGAAGCGTGGCTCCCTGGCATGGACGCTCTCCAACAGGGTGAGCAGGATGTCCTCGGCCCGCTGGAAATGCTCCACCCGCTGCCTCTCGCGGGACAGGATCACGCCAAGGTAGCTGTGCCAGAGGGAAGTGTTGGCTTCCATGGCAGCTCTGCTACTGTCTGAGGCTGCTGCGAGCGGCAGTACAGGTGCGTGGGCTGGGAGGGCAGGGCTGGCTGCCGTGGTGGGGCGGGCGGAGGGAAGCAGAGCCGGGCGTTGACAAGCACAAGTGCTGGGTGGCTCCCAGGGAGAGGCACAGGGCAAACCCAGGGCGAGGGCTTGAGTCACACCGCGGTCCCTTTTCCGCCACTGCAGAAAGGTGACAGCGAGCGTTCTGCTGGCGGGTCATGCCAGGGTAACGCTGTGCTCTCCCACACCCCCTTGGGTGTCGGCAGCACCCTCTCACCGCCGGTGGCAGGTGAAGGGACCCACTGTCCTCCCGGTCCTGCCCGGCCGCTCGCAGGCCGTGCGGCACCCACGGGAGCTGGGGAAGGCTCCTGCCGGAGCCGGGCTGTGAAAGGGCTGCGGGACCCTGAGCCTGCCTTGCCGCTGCCCAGAGCGGCCGTGCAGCCTCGGTGCGGCCCTGCCGACACCAGGCTCAGGCTCCACCAGGTGCGGCACCCCCGGCGCCCCTCTCTAGGAGCGAGGCCGCCCCCGCACACGCGGGCCCCGCCCGGGGCGCGGTTTCCTGCCGGGCTGCGGGGGGATCGGGCCGGGAGGACGCACAGAGCGGGGCTTTCCACCCCAGAGCCGCCGTGGGGAGGGCTCCGAGAGGCGGGGCCGGTCCGTGCGCTCCCTCAGCCCGGCCGCTGCCGTGCCCCGGCCCCGCTGCGCTCCTTGCGGGCTCGGTGCATCCCGAGCTGCATCCCGTAGCCGCAGGCCTGCCTCGCCTTCTCCCCATCTCCCCACGAATCCCGCGGTGGGGATTTCTGGGCACGTTATCTTTTTTGACCGCCGTCACCTTCCCGAGCTTCGCGGGCCTGGAGCTGGAGCTCGGGATTATGGCCGGGAGGCTGGGCTCTCCCAGCAGGACAGTGTGGTTCAGCCGTCCCAGGCTTTCCTGCCAACTGATTCTGCCCCTGGTCAGAGCAGGGAAGGGAATGGGGAAGTGAGGGCGGCTCCGTGGCGGCAGGGGGCCCGAGAGGAAGGGAGGGTGAGCGCCATGGGGCCCATGGCTGGTCCTCCCACCTCCTGTGGCTCAAACAGCCCAGATGAGGTTTCTGGATCTCCCCGGGGGTTATATCCAGTTTGTCCTTGTCCCTCCTTCAGTTCCCCATGTCTGAGGAGCTGCCCTGCAGGTCAGAGTCTGCCCCTCGTGTTCATCTACCCTCCTGCCAGCTGACTGAAGGGGCTCTGCTTCCCAAGGGTCAGAGTTTCCACCTGCAGAGCATCCTTGAGCACCTGCAGTTCGAGTCGTTAAGCCTGCACTGGGCTTCTCTCTGCCAGGAGAGTGTGGGTGCTCTGAGCTGGGGAGTCTCAGCCAAATTTTAAACCCCAGCAGTGGGTGATGGACTCTGCATCTCCTTACCTGAGCCCTGTGCTTCAGGTTTCACCCCATCTGAGCAGGGGATGCTCAGTCCCCCACACCAATGGCTGTCTCAGCCAGGGCTGAGGGGGTAGGCCTTACCCTCCTCCATCATGTGGGGGAGACAAGCTGGCTGGCATCCCAGAGAGGGACCAAAAGCAGCAGACCCCCATCAGAGTGGCTAGGGCTCATTCTGAAGAATGCTGAACCCAAGCCAGGCAAGACAGATAACTGCTTCCTGCCCTGCTGTGGGAAAAGAGGGCAGAGAGATGCAGGTCACTACTTTTCTGGGGATGGTGGGGCATGGCTCACTGCTGGCAGGGTTGCTGTGTGCCATGGAGCATCATTTTGTCATGGAGGGAGTCCCTGCTGCTGCAGCAGCCAGGACACTCCTTCTGTCAGTGCCTGGCAGGAATGCTGGAGGAGGCTGTGGGCATCGTGCAGAAGCTGAACTGAGAGCCAGGAGTGGTTCCATAGGAAGGTAAGGCTGGGCAGGGTGGGGAAACATGGCTGGACCCCCAGATGTCTTGGTGCTAGTGGGGTAACTCTGCCCTCTTGTCACAGTGCTGGCTGACACCTGCACTTTTTGGACCTCTGGGTTTCACAGTCAAGAGGCTGGTGCTGCAAATGCTGCCTTCTGCCCCTTTCTACATACTGGGACCTCCCCTTTTCCCCTTTCCTCCTTCCCCCTTCTGCCTTTCCCTTCCTCCTTTCTTCCTCTTTCCCTCCTTTCTGTTCTTCTCCTTTCCTACTCCCCTTTCCCCTTCCTCTACCCCTTCCTCTCCCCTTCTCACTCTCTCCTGTCCCCTCTGCCCCCATAGGCCAGGGGCAGGTGATGGAGGAGCACAGGCAGCACAGTGAGTGAGCCTGCTTGCAGGCACCATGTGAGAAGGAAGAGTGATGCTGAGCAGTGGCACTGCTGCTGACAAAGCTGGCCAGCCAGGATAGGTGGGAGCAGCTGGAGGTGCTGCCAGAAGCTGAGCAATGCTCTGAGCAGGAGGGTGCAGAGCTGGGGTGGGGAAGGAATGGTGTAGATCAGGTGGTGGATGAGTGGCTGAGGCCTGGCTGGGGCTGTGCTGCATGGGATGGGCCATAGGGCAGGGACACTGCATGGCAGGGCATTTGGGGCAGCACCTGGACACCCAACCCTGCAAGCAGCCCAAGCTGCTCCATTGGCCCAAAAACTGCAGGAAAAAATTCCTAGCAAGAAGGTCAGTTAGGCTATGGAAGACATGGCTGGAGTGCAGAGTGTCTGGACAAGTCACTAGAGGCTGGTGGCAAGTGCCCTGGTACTGGCAGAGAGTCTGGCCTGAGTGAGCTATTTCCATCTCAGTGTTTACATCACTGTTTCCATCTCAGTGTTTTACAGTTCCATGAATTTTTGCTCTGTTAGAAACAGGAGAGAGAAAACAACCCCCCCAGAAAAGGGCAAGTATAAGCAAGAGAGAGGAAAAACCTGGGGGCATGGGAGCCCTTGGCACAGCAGATGTGGGTGAGGAGCTGCAGTGAGCCCCCAGTTTGCCTCTCTGTAGGGCTGTGCCGTGTGACTGCTGCACCCCAGACCCTGCAAGATGCCATCATCACCCAGCAGAAAGGTGTTGGGGTGCTGAGCTGGTGGGTTGAGGGGAAGGCAGGGCACAGGGGCACTGGCATGCTGGAGATGGGTTGTGCTCTGCCCCAGCACTTCTGCACCCCACAAGCCCCCAGAGTGGCATGGCCCCCAACAAAGCAGCTGGGATGGGGAGGGGGGGACAAAGGCAGGGAAGGTAGAGAGGAAGAGAGAGTAATTTAACATGACAGGCTGTTTATTTTGGCAAACAGGGTCTCTTTTCAACAGATTTCAAAGCTCGGCCCTGGGGCTTGGGGGGGACCACACAGAGGGGTGGGAGCTGAGGGGTGCGAGATGGGGGCTTCAAGGGGGCACCCAGACTGAGAGGGAGGGAGAAGAATCCCCCATCTGTTCATCCCTGGGGCACAGCCAGCTTTTCCAGCCCTGGGTGTGCTTGCAGGCTGCAGCAGGGTGTCCCCACGGGTGCCCACACTCCTGCACTCACATGCTTGCCTACACGCATCCACACACATTCGCACGCTCCCCCTGCCCCTGCTCCTTCCTCCTGGCCAGGGCTCAGCTGGAGTCTTGGCTTCCCTCAGTGACATTTCAAAATAGGCTGTTTATTAAAAAAAAAAAAAAAACCTAAACAAAAACCCCACCAAAAACACCAAGGGGGGGTGAAATTGCTAGGAAAGAAATAATTATTATAATCACATTAAGAGCTTTGGCTGTAAAACTCTTGTGAGGGCGCAGAGAAGGAGCTGGGGCTGCTCTCTGCAGGGAGTACAGGAGGTGGTTTTGCTGCCTTGTGCTCTTTTATTTTCCAGTCCTGATCCAAAAACACCTCCCCTCCTCCCCTTTTCCTCCCCTTTATCCTGGGAAATGAAAACAATTTATTTAATGATGGATCATCCCTTTCTCTGGTCACTGACCTTCTGAGTGAATTTCTGCTGAGCTCGGTGGAAAACTCGAGGCTGGGTTGTGGATCCCATCTGTGGATGGGGGAGGGGGGGAGCTCACCCTTATCCTTCCCAAAATCCACAGCAACAATCCTGGGGAGCAGGACGGGGCTGGCATGGAGGGTCTCCACCAGGAAGTCCAGAAGCAGACCTTGCTGCAGACACCATCCCTTCCAGACCGGGGGCTTTGGGGTCAGATATGGGGGCCCCAGAGCCTTCCCACCCCTTCCCTTCCCTCCTGGAATGCCCTCGGGGGTTCCCGGCACCCACTGCCTTCTCCCCGACCTGCTCTGAGGATGGGGTGGGCTGGGGAGCAGTGCCGAGGTGCGGGTGGGCAATGGAGACGTGATCTCCACCCTGCCAACAGCCCTTGCTGCCCAGTGGGGCTTTCCTGGCTCACAAGAGGTTTTCGGACCTGAGCGGGGCCGCGGCCGGGGGGCGTGTGTGGCTGCAGGGGGCTCGCAGCAGCAGCCGGCGATGCATTCCCGCAGCAGGCGGTTTGGCCTCCCCTGCTCGGCTGGGTTCTGTTCCCTGGGGAGGGGGTGGCCGGGGGAGTGACGGGGAAGGGCAGGATCACCTTTGGCTGGAGAGCGGTGGGGGTGTGTGTGTGCTGTCAGCACCCAGCACGCACTGCCCCGGGGCCCCCGGCAGGAGTGCTGCCCTGCATCCCCGCCGGTCCTGCTCAACCCCCGGCTGACCTGCAGAACCGGCGTGGATGGAGCAAGCCAGCATCCAGCCCCCTCCCCTCCGGCCCTTCATCTGCCGTGGCCTGTTGCTCAAAGCACGGGTCTTGTAAAAATGCGTAAATATTTATACAAGAATAATTTAAAAAACATGGTCTGTCAAATAATGAAAGCAGCAGAACATCCGAGGAGCTTTCAGCTGGATTGGGAAACCCGATGTTGCTTTCTGATTCTCTGCTGCAATGCTGGGGGTGCCCGTGGCCAGCCCCAGCCCTGTGTGATGCCAGGCTTGCCAATGTGGCTTCACAACAGCTTTGAAGTCTTCAGTAAAGCTGGTGGAGGGTTGGCTTTCACTGCCATTAACCCAGCTGCCTGCTGCAGGAGCCTCAGCCAGGGACAGGACTTCACCAGGCTCTGGTTTCAGCTTCATGTCCTGGTTTTGGCACTGTTCCCTGCACTGGGACTGCCCCTGAAGCCGGGGATATCCTTGGGTGAAGTGGTGTGTCCCTGTCCTCCCTGAGATGTGTGGTGAGACCAGGGACGGGCGTGGGGAATGACAGGGTGGCAGCTGAGCTGGTGGGGTGACTCCTGGTGCTACCGAGTCGCTGGGGCACTCCCTGATAGCATCCCCATCCCTCCAGAGCCAGCAGCACCCTCAGCATTTCAAAACCTTGGCTTTGCAGTGGTGAGGCAAGAGCCTTGGGCCAGGGCTTCCCCCAGGGAAGAGGATTTGTGTCCATCTCAGTGGTCGCACATCCCCGTTTGTGCTGGTGCCAGCAGTGGCTGGCAGGGCCACAGCTCCTTTTCTGTGTCCTGGTGGCACCGTGTTCCCCCAGCACCACTGAAGAGCCCTGAGCTTGCCAGGGGAGCAGCACCTGGAACCCCCCTGGCCCGTGTCCTGCTCATTTGGGACACCCCCAGCAGGGGGGAGGGGACACAACTGCAGCCCAGCAACATCCCTGCCACCACAGCTCAGGTGACACGTGGCCACCAGATGCCTGGGCTGTGGGGTTCAGAAGGGTCTCAGGGTGGCAGCAGGAGGTGAAAGGTTGGGAGAGGGGAAGAGGCCCCCCCTGTTCCCATGGCCCTGTAGAGTGGAGGCAGGCGTTGCTGGGGGTTTGGGGGAGCAGGAGCTGGGTGTTGCAGTAACCTCCATCCTCCTGGCTACCCTCCAGCCCCTTCCCACCACCCACATCTCTGCGCGTGATCTGTGTTGCTGCATTCTTTGAGCCTGGGCCAGATAACGAGTTCAAAACCTTTCATTAAACCTCAGCTCCCCTCAAACACCCCCACACACCTCCCTGCTCTACCTGGCTGCCTCTCCCACCCTGGGGAGGGGGCTTCTAGGACCAGTTCTCCCCCACAGGAGGTGATGCTTGTGCCACACACGTGTTTGGCATCCACAGGGAACGCTCTCTGGGCTTGGCCCAATTAGCTGGAAAGGAGGGGAGAGCCAAATCCAAACCATGTGCTGACCTGCAGTCCCCTCTGCCTGAAAGCATCCGTGCTGAATGCGCTCTGGATCATTAACAGCTCCCCAGGCCCCTTCCACACGTCCCCCAAGCACGGGCTCTGACTGGCCTGGGGGTGGGTAGGCTTTCCTGCTCTTTCCCCGTGGTTGTCTTAGGGCTGCCTTTTGTGGGAGGTAGTGAGCTCCACTTATGGGGCAGTGAGTGGTGGCTGGGAGGTACCAGGGGGTGACTGCCTGTGGATTTGGGGCAGCCCTGAAATTGTGATGCCAGATAGAGACAGGCTTGGGGTCAACAGAAGGATCTTTACCTCAATTTCTTGCTCCTGAAGATGGTTCTTCACTGGGGAGCATCTCCAGCTGTGGGTGCCAGTGAAGCTGACAGTCCAGGATACCCCTGGGACCTGCAACCAGGCCTCCAGAGTCTGACAGCCTCATCAGAACTACCCACTGGGATGGGTCTGGCAGATCCTGGCCCGGTTTTGGTGGCAACCAAAGAGCTGGATGACATAAAGGTGGTGGCAGAAAGTGGCATCTGTTCCTGGAGATGGAGTGTGTGGCAGAGGACAGAGCCTGGCCAGATGCTGTGGAGAAAGGGCTGCTTTCCCCCACACCCCCCCCCCCAGCATTCTCAGCACAGAGCCCAGCTTTGCACTGGCTCCAGCTCCAGGCCCAGAGGAAATGTCTGCAGCTGGGGCCCACAGCTGTTCTCCCTGCTCCATTTACTGCTTCCAATTTAACGTCCCGGGGAGCTGGGCTGGACAACATGGGGGGAATATGGTGATGCTTTCCTGTGCAAAGCTGCCTGGAAGAAAATCCACCCCATGCTCCCCACAGGCTGCCCTTCCCCTCTCTCGAGGTAAAACCTACCAGGGGAAGGCCAGGATGGCCCTGTGGGGGTGGTCCTGGCAGAGGGGCAGGTCCTGCCATGCTATGCCTGTGTTCCTTGGAAGCTGAGCTTGTGGCAGGCCTGGCATGGCAGGGCAGGGCCAGGAGATGGAACTTGGGAGCGTGGGGCTCGTGCTGCTGGGTGTAAGGTGGTAGATGGCACCGGCCAGAAGATGGTCAGTCCCCATCTGCAGTCACTCCCCAAAAGAGATGGGTCTCTGCTGGCATGGCAGAGCCACAGGCTGGCTGTGGGGAGGATGGCAGTGCCCCTGCTGCATCCCACCACTGAGGCTGGGGCCAGGACCGGGGTGTGCAGCCTAATGCCTTCCAGAAAATCAGCGATGAATGGCCAGGGAGGGTAATTCATATCAAACCCATAAAACCTTTATTAGTGTCCTAGGGGAGAAATCCGGATGTGGCTGCTTATTTATTTTGGATTTCTTTTTCTTTCTCCTTTTTTTTTTTTTTTTTCCTTTTAACATTTTCTTCCAAGAGATATTTAAAGTGATGGGGTCACCTCTCTGGGATCTGCAGTAGGGCTCACATAGGGTTGCTTGCTTGGGGAACATGTGGTCCTGGATCACTGGTGGATGCACTGGCATCCCAGGAGTCAGGCTGATCTTGGGGTCCAGCTTTGGCAGCCATCATGAGCTGATAATTATTCAGAACCATTGGTGCTTTTAGTGGGGCTTCCCTGGGAGTAGCTCTCGACTTTCCTGGGAGCTCAGCCTCTCCCAGTCAAACCATTTCCCGGTAATAAATGTAGGGTGGGTGTGTTTGTTTTGCTTTGGTTGTTTTTTTTTTTTTTTTCCTCCAGTAAAGACAAAGAAGCCCTTGAGCCTGGAGCGTAACCTAAAACACGGCATTCCTGAAAAGAATTTCCTGATAATATTTTTAGCACCTAAAAAAAAAAAAAAAAGGGGGGGGGGGGGGGAGGAGAAGGGGGAGAAAAAAAGAAACCCAACAAATCAGGGAAAAAAATTAGAGGTATTTTTCTCCTCCACTCTTTTTTTTTTTTTTCCCTGGTCCAGTCCTGTGTTTCAAGGCAGCAGAGGAGACGAGGGGAGCGGCCGGGCACGGAGGGGGCTCTGTGCCCACGCGTGCCTTTGGGTGGGAGCGGGGGGGACCCCCCAGCGCTCGCGCTCCTCCCGCGCCCCGCGGGGAGCCCGCCCCCGCAGCCCCGCCCCCCGCGCGCCGCGCGCCCATTGGCCGGCCACACCCCGGCTATGCAAATGAGCCCCGGGGGGGCGTGGCCGGCAGGGTGAGGGCGCTGGGCGCGCTGGAGCCGAGGGGCCTCTGGTTCGCTCCGGGCGATCGGCCCCAGCGCCCGGCTCCGGGCAGCCGCCGCCGCCCTCCCCGTGCCCCTCAGCGGGCCAGCTGTCCTGCCCCGCCCCGCCCCGCCCTGCCCTGCCCCGCCCCCGCCATGCTGCCGTGGCCGGTGCCCCCGTGAGAGGCGAGCGGCGTTGCCGGCGGCCATGCAGGTCCTGGCAGGCTGGGCCGTGCTGGTGGCGCTGGGCGAGTGGCTGTGGGCCGGTGCGGAGGTGCCGCTGGGGGACTTCTACCCCTTCGGGCCGGCCCAGGGCGACGCCGCCACGCGGAAGCAGGACGACGGTGGCTCCGAGCTCCGGCCCCTCTCCATCCCCTTCCCCTTCTTTGGTGCGGGGCACACCGGCCTCTATGTGAGTAATTTCCCACTTATTTCCTCCTATTCGCTTCCTCTTATTTGTTTCCTCCTATTCCCTCTTTATCCCTCCCTCTAATTCCCTCTTTTCTGTTTCTTTCTTTCTCTTCCCTTCCTCTTATTTCCTCTTTTCTGTTCTGCTTGGATGAATTCGAGTTTCCTTGGGGGCCATCAGGTGGTCCCCGCTTAACTGGAAACATCAGAGGAACAGCAGTGTGCCGAGGATGATGCGGTGTGCCCAGGGCTTGGGGAGCATGCAGGATCCCTGGCTCAGTGTGGGGGTCCCCAGGGAGGATCCTTGCCCCACTGCCTTGGGCATGCTGGACAAAGCCCTCACCCACCGTGGGGAGCCTGGAGTTAGCCCTGGCTAAGCCTGCCTTACCTGCATACCCACACCTGGTGAGGCTGGCCCGGTGACGTACTGAGGGATGCCGACAGCAGGGAGCTGCATACATCTGGTGGGCAAGAGCTCAGAGTCGGTGTGCTGCAGCCCTAGCGTGTGGCCCCTGGCTGGTGGCCCTTGCTGCAGGGAGGGGGTGTTGGTGGGGCTCTGGATGTGATGTGGAATAAAGACAGCTGCACTTTGGGCTGCCCCCTCGGCACATCCGATTCCCTTGCCTTTTCCTGCACCTCCTAGGCTGCTGGGACTGCTGGTGACACACTCCCTTGCAACCCCTAAGCCACCGGGAGAGGACTGTGGCTAAAGAACTCAACTCATGCCTAGCCCATCGTGTCCCCTGTAGCTCTGGCCAGAGGGGCAACCCTAAGTGCCTGGTTGTCCATGGAGTCTTTTGCGTGGTGCTGTCTTGCATCCAGAAGTGAGATTTGGGCTCCCCATGGTGGTTTCCACCTGGCATAGTGAATCCTTCAGCATCTCGACCCCATCTCTCTGGTTTGCTCTGGGCTTAATGATGATCCAGACCCAGGTGGCAGAGGAGAGGGCTGAGCATTGCCTTGATGCCATCCCAGAGCTGGGCTCATGTACCATTCTGCTGCCTTGGCTCAGCCCAGGGGCTCCTTGGTCCTACCTGTTTGTGCTTTTCCCCTGATGGAAGTGCCAGCCCTGCCATTGGGTGGGAGGGATCCAGGCTTGGGCCTTGAGCCACCACGGAAGGACAGAAAGGGCTGGGAGAAGCCAGGTGACATGAGGGTTGTCCCATAGAGGATTCACAGTGTAGGTCTTGGAGGGGCTGCAGGGATCAGAGGACAGTACATCCCCTTCCCTGAGCTGAGAACCCATGGCTCTGCAGGGCCAGCTTGCCTGTCCCCAGCACAGAAATCCATATTGCAGGGGCTGTCTTCCCCAGGGAGCTGCTGTCCAGGGGGACTGGCACAGGGCTGGCTTCACCTGGAAACCTCTGTTCTCAAGGGCTGCCTCCAACTACCCCCCTCCTCCTTCACAAAAACCAGCAACAACAACAAAAAAAAGCCCTTCTTGGCTCTGGTTCTCTCCCATCTTGCTTTAATCAAGGGAAGAATGTTCCTCTGCGGACACAGTGGGGTTACAGAGGCTTTGGGAAAACAGAATCCTCTTTCCCTTAGTCACAGTAAGGACTGCCCTGTGTTCAGTGGAGGGGCTATGAACCCTCCTCAGGGACTGGGAACCTCCCCCAGGGACTGCACAAGGCTCACCCTATGCCTGGGTGTGCTGGCAGCTGGGGTGAAGGCATTCTGGCTTCCACATGGCTCCTGGGGATGCTGGCTCCCAGTTTCTTTTTGGCACTCGAGTGTGACACCACTGCCTCCCTGCGTGCCAGAGCTGCTCTCTCCAGTTGAGAGCCTCTTGCCTGTACCAGGCCCCCCTTTTCCATCCTGCAGCCCAGGGGCTTGCCAGAGCCAGGCATTGCACACTGGAGAGCTTGGCTGGAGTCTGTGTGTTCCTGCCTGTCCCACGGTCACTTGTGGGCTGGGGAGCAGAGTGGCTTGGAGCTGGCTGCACCGCCACTCATGGCACTGCGGCAGAGAGTGCTGGCAGGGTCTCCTCCAGGGAATTTGGGAGCTCAGGGTGAGAGCATTTCCCTTTGATCCCTGCCCCTTCCAGCCTGTTCAGGCAGGCAGGAGGTATCTTCACCTTCCTCATTCCCACTGCAGGGAGGGAGCTCTCCAGGCAGCAACATCTACTCTTTCCAGTTTCCTTCCCTGGGCCGAGACTGCCTCTGCCGTGCATCCGTGGGCCAGGCATCCCAGAACCCTAACTGCCCCAGTTAGTTAGTGCTGAGGAACAGCTTGAAGTATCTCACCCTGGGGGTCTGGCATGCCCCACTTTAATGAGAGCAGCCTGCTGAAGCACGGGGGGCTTTGCATGGGGGGTGATGCTTGGTCACCTGGGGATCAAGAGCCCGATGGCTCACCCGAGTGCTGTGCATGGAGTGCTGTGCATGGAGTGCATGCCAGTGCATGGAGTGCTGTGCATGGAGTGCATGCCAGTGCATGGAGTGCTGTGCATGGAGTGCTGTGCATGGAGTGCATGCCAGTGCATGGAGTGCTGTGCATGGAGTGCTGTGCATGCCGGTGCATGGAGTGCTGTGCATGGAGTGCATGCCGGTGCATGGAGTGCTGTGCATGGAGTGCTGTGCATGCCGGTGCATGGAGTGCTGTGCATGGAGTGCTGTGCATGCCGGTGCATGGAGTGCTGCCCAGCAAGGCTCCTCCCACCCCGGGTCAGGGCCCACATGGGCCAGTGCCCACAGGGCCCCTGCCAGGAGGGTCCAGCCCCATGGGCTGCCTGGGAGCCGTGAGACTGGGGAGCGAGCTCAGGGCCTCACCCTGCCGAGAGCAGTGCCATAGCTGGCCCCACGCGCCGGGCGCTGTTTGTTTTGTGCGCAGGGCTCCTGCAGTTTTTGCAGCTGTTCCCCTTCCCCTGGCCCGGAGAACAGGGCTGGGTTTGTTCGGGCAGTGGCCCGCAGCCGCGCTCCAGTGAGCAGGCGGCTGGGGCGGGGGGTGTTGTGGGTGCTGAGGCATGTGTCTGCTTCTAAGCACAGGAAGGGGAAGCGCTCCAATATTTGTGGAAAGGGGAGGGGGAGAGAAAGATGAAATAGAAAGCGCCTCTAAAACATGGATTCCTGCTGGCAGCGGGAGTCAACTGTGGCCACCCGTTTCTTTCCCTGCCTCTTTGCAGGTAAACAACAATGGGATCATCTCGTTCCTGAAGGAGGTCTCCCAGTTCACGCCGGTGGCCTTCCCCATCTCCAAGGACCGGCGTGTGGTTGCTGCTTTCTGGGCGGATGTGGATAATCGGCGGGCAGGCGAAATATATTACCGAGAGAGCACCGAGCAGCCCATCTTGGAGAGAGCCAGCAGGGACATTGCCCAGTATTTCCCTGAGTTCCCAGGGTTTTCTGCACAGTGGGTCTTCATTGCGACCTGGTACCGAGTCACCTTCTTCGGGGGCAGCTCGTTTTCACCAGTGAGTAGCTGAGGCAAAGCAGCCGCCCCAGCCGTGTGCCTTCAGTGTGGTGCCAGACCTTCCACTTGTGGCACAGAGCTGTCAGCAGAGCTCAGCTGACCGTGATGGCTCCATCATGATTCCTTGTTGTGACAGAGCAATAGTGGGCTGGCAACACCAAACCCTCCTCTTTGTGCCGTGTGGAGGCTTTACATCATCAGCTTTCTTGGGCAAAAGTGTGGCACCTTTTCCTTCCAGATGCTCAATATCCGTATTTTCCCCTGTTTTTCCCCGTTCCTCTGGGATGAGAAGCAAGCTGTTCTAGCTCAGGATCACAACAAGTTAGGATTAAAAATAGTTAAGCTCTAATGCCCTTGCTCATGGAGGAGGACTAGGAAACACCCCTTTGCTAAATCTAGTTTCTGTCACTTTATTTTCTGACTGGTTCATCGTCCCTCACAGCTTTCCTCCCCTCCCTGCTGCAGGTAAACACTTTCCAGATTGTCCTCATCACGGATGGCAAGCTTTCCTTCACCATCTTTAACTATGAGTCCATCACCTGGACCACGGGTATGCACGCCAGCAGTGGGGGGGACTTTGCTGGGCTCGGTGGCATCGCGGCACAGGTAAGTGGTGTCTGTGGCCCCTGGGGTGCCTGGGTAGCACATCCGCCTTGTGAGCTCATGGCTCCTGTTTGGGTTTCTTGGAGGTGGAAAATCTCCCCCTGCTTGTTTTTTTTCTTCTTCTTCTTCAGAGTTCTTAAATATCTGTGTGTGCTCTGGCTCTCAAAGCTGAGACCATACAGGGGGCTTTGTTGTCCCGAAACCACAGGTCTTTGCCTTGGCTGCTGCTTCACAGTCCCTTTTCCTTCCTAACCTCAGCCTTTAAGAGCAGCTGCCACAGCTAGCACAGCTTTTGCTTGTAGTTTTATTTCATCCCTGTGTGTGTTGTTGTGCTAAAGGGGAAAAAAGCCAACACCCACACCCGCAAAAACCCCAGTACCCACTCGGATATGTGAATTTACCGACAGTTTTCCTTGCTTGGTTCCCTGCTTGCCAGCCTGCAGCAGGCAGGATGCTGCAGGTGGAGAGGAAGTGAATGGGATTTGAATCCCCAGGAGGGGACTGAGCAGGCCAAGTGTCCACTTCACCCTGTTGTCCTGTCATGAGGACAGGACTAAGCGCTGGCCTGCGTCATGTGGGAGGTGGAAAGTTGGTCTGAGTGGTACCACCAGTGGTGCCTCACGACAGGAGAGATGAATCCAGGTGCTCCAGCTGCCTTTTTCCATGCATTAGTGATGTCTCTTTGCTCTCTGCCTTTGTCCTTCCAGGCAGGTTTTAACGCTGGTGATGGAAAGCGCTACTTCAACATCCCCGGATCCCGCACTGATGACATCGCTGACGTGGAGATGACGACAAATGTGGGTATCCCCGGGCGCTGGGTGTTCAGAATCGATGATGCCCAGGTGCAAGTGGGGGGCTGCAGCAATACAAGTAAGAGGACAGCAGTTAGGTTTACTTAACTCCCAACCCAACCCCACACTGTTCTCCAGCCCCATCTTTCCCTGCCTCAACCCCCACCTTCGCGGGGTGGAAGAGATGTCTGGAAGGGCTTTGGGGAGGGAGGGGAGGCAGCTATTTGGGGTCTGTCTTCAGCACCAGCTGTGGTTGGGGATGGCACCCGTGGTTGCCTCGGGGCTGGGAACGGGCTGGGAGAGCAAACGGGAAGGGGAGGAAGAGTTCTTAGTTTAAAGAAGCCTATGGGGAGTGATGAGGGAGGCTGTGATGTGCACAGTTGGGCCCCTGCCAGCCCACTGCCAGGCAGGGTGTGAGGGGCCAGCACTCTTGGGGGTTCATATGTCCTCCAGTCATAGTACGTTGGGCTGAGCCAAGTGGAGGGCTGCTGAGTGCCAGCCTGCCACGTGGGGCTGGGTTGCCAGGGCCTGGTCCATGCTCCCCACTCCAGGGGTCCTGGCATGTCCCCCACAGAGCTGTTGGTTTCCGGTTCCTCATCCCCACTTCCCCCTGGCCATGTTTTCCCATTCGTGATCTGTGTGTCTTGCGTTATCGGTGGATTTTCTGTACATGGGCTCTCCCGTCCCCTTTCCCTCTGCCCTGAATGATAAGTGAGGGCACGTTCGTGTCCCCTCAGCCAGTGGAGCGGACCTTCTGCCCCCAGCCAGGCTGCAGACCTGTGCAGCCTCTCCTCCTTGCACAGGAGGAATAAAACTGCCCCTGTCCCCGGGGAGCCTGCAAGGAGCAGCCCCTGCCCCACCATCAGGCAGGCAGCCCCGTGGGCTCCCCAAGCACCCCAGGGAGCCGGGCGGGTGCAGGGAACGACCCTGGCACTGGTGTGGCTGGAAGGTGGCAGGTGAGCCCTGCCGGGGGGGGGCTGACAGGGGTCACTGCCTGTTCCCACAGCCTCTGTCTGCCTGACACTGCGGCCCTGCCTGAATGGGGGGAAGTGTATCGAGGACTGCATCACGGGGAACCCCTCCTACACCTGCTCCTGCCTGGCCGGTTTTACCGGGAAGAGGTGCCATGTTGGTGAGCGCTTTGCTGCGGGGAGCAGATCTCGCTCCCAGTGTCACTGCTGCGTGCTGGCAGTCTGTCTGTCCCCGCCCTGAGCTCCTGTCCCCACCTGGGGCTCTGTTTCAGATGTGGATGAGTGCCTCTCCCAGCCATGTCAGAACGGAGCCACCTGCCTCAACGGTGCCGGCAGGTTCACCTGCAGGTGCCCGCCAGGCTTCAGAGGCAACAGCTGTGAGACCGGTGAGCAGTGCGGCACTTGAAAAGCAGACACCCCGGGCTTGGGGGACACTTCTGCTCTTGGGAGTGCTCTCCAGACCAAGGCTCCTGCAGTAGCTGCTGGGCTCTAGCAGTTTGTGACAGCCAACTTGGATTTCAGCTTGCTTCAAGCAAAAGAAGCTTTTCTCTGGCCATGAGCCTTTCCTTCTGCTGACTCTTCTGAGGGCTTCGCTCAGCACTGCTGCCAGCATTCTTCCACCGCCACTCCCTTAGCCAGAAAAGCTGGCAGCCAGTGCTCAAACAAACCTTGCAAGCCCTGCTTTTGCAGGTGATGCTCTGGTCCCAAGTTCTTCAAAGCCAAGGGAGACCCTCCCAGTCCCTGGCAGGGGCCATGGTTACTGGTTTCCCCCACTCCTGGCCTCTGCCTGCCAGTGGAAGTGCCGCCAAAGCATTTGGCTCCCAGCAAGCTGCCGCGCCAGTGGAAAAGGCGAGAAGGGAGTTGACTTGTGGGGGAGGAAGGAAGGGAGGGAGAAATGCCCAGAAGAGCACATTGACATCCAGGAGGTGTAGGGGGATGAAAGAGCTGAGCTTTCCTAAGGACAGGTTTTGAGGACAGTCATGACTAGGGACATGGGCACTGTCTCCTGACAGAAGGTGCACGGGTGGCTTCAGTCTGTGCTCTGCCTAGGCCTGGTATCACCACGTGTAGAGGGTGTCATGTGCTGGTCCTGCATCTTGGCTGACACCCCTGCCTCTCTTTTATTGTTCTTCTGCAGCAGAATCACCGTGTGAGAACAGGGTGTGCCAGAACGGTGGGAGTTGCCAGGTGGTGAACAGGACAGCGGCATGCTTGTGCCAGCCGGGGTACACAGGGGTGGACTGCCAAACAGGTGGGTGACAGACAGGTACGGGATGGAGATGGTGACATTTCATACCTTGAAAAGCTTCCTTCTTAGTTAGCTTCATTCCTGGACATAGTTCTGGGAGGGGAATGCTTGGAATTGCCAGTGGCACCTATTTTTTTCTGTCCATCACCTTCGTCCTCCTGAGCATCATCCAGGCTGGGAGGCACCAGGTGAGCTGGCTGTGCGCACTCATGACCCGATCACCTTTCCTGTCCTCCCCTTGCAGAGGCGAACGAGTGTGAGTCCAGCCCATGCCTGAACGGCGGGCAGTGCATTGACCTGGTCGATAACTACACCTGTGTGTGCCTGGAGCCCTTTGTGGGACAGCGCTGCGAGACAGGTGCCTGTGCCCCAGGATGACCCATGGCAGGGACTGTGTCCCCCATGTTCTGCTGGCCATCATGGCCCCTCTCCCAAGCCCAGGCTCTCCTCATGCTTACTTCCTTGCTTTCCCCTTACCAGACTCATCTTCCTGTGAGGACCGCAGTTGCCAGAACCGGCAGACGTGCAACTACATCCGCCCCGGCCGCTATATCTGCACCTGCTCCCCGGGCTATTACGGCAACAACTGCCAGTATGGTGCGTGCCTCGACCGGCCTGGCATGGCAACTGCAGTCAGGGGCACTGGGCAGGGATGGGCAAATGGCTGCAAAGGGGCTGTGTCAGTCACAGGCCCTGCTGAAACTGGTGGTCAGCATGTGCAGAGCAGCCGTGGTGCTGCCAGGAGGGAACATCTTCCTGTGGGGCTGCTTGACCGTGCTGAAACCCCTAGCAGCTTCCCCAGGACAGATATTCCAGCCCCAGACTGGAGCTGTCCATCTCAGGCTCCCCGTTCCCCACAGGTGGGCCCCGCGTGGCCAGCGCCTGCCTCTCGCAGCCGTGCCAGAACGCCGGCAGCTGTGTGGAGACGGAGCGGGGCTATGTCTGTGAGTGCCAGGAGGGCTACACTGGACAGGACTGTCGAGACCGTGAGTACCAGCCGGGGGAACTCGCTAGTGGGGTGCAGCATCTTAAGGGGAGCCTTCATGCTCATGTGTGGGAGAAGCAGCAGCCCCAGAGAGCCTGTTCAGGGCTCCGAGATTGAACAGAGGGTCTGTTCTGCTGGAGGAGGCTGTGCCTCTGTGTCTGAGGGCCTCAGGGCTGCTGCTTACCTGAGCTTCCCCTGTGAGTGGCATCTGACAAGGCCTTTTATTTGTCCCTGCCTGCAAGCAGGAGGGGTCCTGTGAAGCTCCTGTTTCCTCTCTTGCAGAGCTCTCTGAGGGCTGTGAGTGTCGTAATGGAGGCAGTTGTCTGGAGGGGAATGTCACCGTCTGCCAGTGCCTTCCTGGGTTTTTTGGTCTCCTCTGTGAATTTGGTAGGTGAAAGCTTCTTGCCTGCTGCTGTGTTCATTCCCTCCGGGATGCTTGAGTCAGGCAGCTTGTGGTTCAGCAAGGAGACACTGCCCATGCCAGAGCCTAGCACAGTGCCAGAGGCACACACTGAATTTGAGCCTGGAAATATTGTAACCTGGTGAGATGGCAATGCTTCCACCTCCGTCACTCCCCCTTTGAGCTGTGCCTCTCCCTGCCTCTACCTCAGCCCAGCTCCCATGGGAGGGGAGGGAGTTGCAGCCTTTGTGCACTCCCTTGCTGAAGCTCACCGAGCATCCAGGTTGGGCATTGCCATTTGCACTGTCTGTGCCAGAGGATCTGTCTTGTCTCATTGGACCATGCAAAGTTAGGAGACTCCTGTTTCCTTGTGGGTGTCTGTTATAGGACATGCAATGAACACACACACACCACCAGGTCAGGAAAAGAAGAAAAAGAGAAAGTTTATTTTTGTTACTTCAGTTTATATAGATTTTGGACAATGACCATGGATTGGAGGATGAGGTTGCCACCTCTCCAACCACGCTGGTCAAACTAGAAGTCCATAAAGTTTCTCCTCCCTGAGAGGAATGTCAACAACAGGAGAAGGTTTATATAAACATTCTTTTGTTTACATGAAAATGTATGAAAAATCTGAGAATCTGACTTTAAGTAGGTAAACATATCAGAAGGCTGAGAAAATTGTGAAATAACAGGGTGACAGGTGTCCTCCTGCCACTGACTGAAGGACGTTGGCACTGGCCATGTGTTTGCAGAAGTCACCACGACACCGTGCAACATGAACACGCAGTGCCCGGACGGTGGGTACTGCATGGAGTATGGCGGGAGCTACCTCTGTGTCTGCCACACCAGCTACGGCACCAACCACAGTAAGGCTCCACGGGGATGTGGGAACAGCCAGGGCTGGGGGTGAGTGGGGATACCCTCACCAGCAGGGAAGCTGCTGCCATAGAGCATAAGCACCCTGGCCGTATGTCCTCAGTGATGCCCTGTGTTTGGCTCTGCAGCGATGCCATCTCCCTGTGACTCAGAGCCCTGCTTGAATGGGGGGTCCTGCAAGGTTCACGACGACTCGTACACCTGCGAGTGTCCTCAAGACTTCCTTGGCATGCACTGCGAGAAAGGTACCTCCACAGTGCTCCCTGTGGCCCCAGCACCTGGCAGAGGTTGGGAGAAGGGCTTGGACCTTTTTGGGAGAAGAACAGTTACTTGTAGAGCTGGAAGTTGGTGCGGGTTTACCCATCCCATCCTGCAGGGTAGAGAGAGGGATTGAATTACTCCCTTCATGACACCCAACAGCGGCAGATCCAGTTGTTTCCTGTGCAACACCATCAGTCTTGGTGTTTCTTATTTACACGCCCCGGCTTCTGCCCTTGGGAGCTGCCAGCTGTCCCCAGCACCATGCACCTGTTGGCCCCCAAGGCCCCGGCACACGTCTGCACGGGCGTGGTTTCTGTGCCGTTGCTGGACGCAGGGTGCAGTCAGGCTCCCCGCGGCGAGGGGTTGGCGGGGCGCTGGTGGGAGGCGGCGGCTCCGGGTGACCCCGCTCCGGGCGCTCTCTCTGCAGCCAAGCCTCGGCTCTGCAGCGTGGGGCCCTGCCGCAACGGGGGCACCTGCAGGGAGGCGGATGGCGAGTACCACTGCACCTGCCCCTACCGCTTCACCGGCAAGCACTGCGAGATCGGTACAGCCCCCCGGCCCCCGCAGGGAGGACAGGTGGCGGCTGCCCCACCCGGCTCACGCCCGCCCTGTGCCCCCAGGTAAGCCGGACCCCTGCGCGTCGGGGCCCTGCCAGAACGGAGGCACCTGTTTCCACTACATCGGCAAGTACAAGTGTGACTGTCCCCCAGGCTACACCGGCCGGCACTGCGAGATTGGTAGGTTTGAGGAGGGTGTGCCACTGCCTGGGGGGACGATGGGCCTGACTGTCAGGAGCTCGCTGCTTGCTTTGAGCCCCCTTCTCTGCAACTTTTCCTCATGTCCCGCTGCAAGGGGAAGGAGGCTGGCTCTCGTTTCATTCCTTGCTCTGCTCTTCTTCCAGTGCCCTCCCCTTGCTTTCTTAGCCCCTGCCAGAATGGGGCTACCTGCGAGGACCTTGGTGGGGGCTATGCTTGCACCTGCTCCGTGGGCTATGTAGGGAAGCACTGCCAGTTTGGTAAGGGCCTTGCACTTCCCCTGCTGGGTGGGGGACTTGGAACACCTCTCTGGGCCCCATTCATCCCCTGTCTCTCCACAGAGGTCAACTGTGGCATCCCCAGTGAGGTGAAGCACGCCCAGGCTTCTTTCAACTCCACCAAGGTGGGCGCATTGGCTGAATACCAGTGTGAGCTGGGCTACGTCCTCAGCCAGCACAACCATCCCCGTGTGTGCCGTGTGCCAGGAGTCTGGAGTGACCCCCCTGAATGTGATGGTGAGGAGTGCTGGGGAGTGGGCAAGCCCTGGGACACCATCCCAGTGGCCTGTGGTCACAACCATGGTTTAGTGACCCCAGGATATGCGTGCAGTTGTCTGCTGCCTTCCTCCCTGGGATCCCTGTGCTGTGCTCATGTCTCTCGCTTTGCCTCTCCCTTGCTCGAATGCTTTAGAGATCGACGAGTGCCAGTCGCAGCCCTGCCTGAATGGTGGCCAGTGCAAGGATCGTGTCTCGGCCTTCCTGTGCTTGTGTGAGCCAGGTTACACTGGCTACCACTGCGAGCTGGGTAAGGGACTGTGGAGGCATGCTCCAGCACTGTCACAATCCCTTCCTCACCCTCCAGCCCTTGGGAAAGCCCCGCTGGATTGCCAACTCCATCGCAGGGAGCTAGGCTACCAGGAGTTGTGTGTGCTTGGATCAGCCTGAGGCAAGGGCTTCTATCCCAGGGCTCCCTGCCAATTGTAGGATTTTCTGCCAGGGAGACACTGCTTCTGGCTGGGGACAGCATGGGAGGTGGTGGGACTCTGGAAGATGGCTCCAGCCCAGTTCCCTGGGATCTGGCAGAGGACAGTGGTAGGAGAAGGTGGGCTGTTGGAAGTGAGATGAGGGGACATGACCCAGACGCCCTGTGGGATGGATCTCTTGGCACAGCCCCACAATGCCAGTTGTGTCCCCAGGTGTCCCTGAAGGAATGTCCCCATGCCATGTGCTTTGGGAGCAGACCTGAAGCAGTGGGCATCCAGGAGCAGGGATGTTCCTGGCCACTGGACTTGGGGAAGCAAATGACACGGGAAGGGGCCATGCCCTGTGGGAGAAATGCTGCCTGTCCAAGCCCCTGTCCCTAGCCACCAGCTGTCTCTGTGCTGAGCTGCCTCCTTTCTTCCTGCCGCACCCCAGATGTTGACGAGTGCCAGTCAGAGCCCTGCAAGAACAGCGGGACCTGCCAGGACCTCCCCGGGTCCTTTGCTTGCTACTGTCCTGAGGGCTTCCTGGGGACCCAGTGTGAGACAGGTAGGGGCTCTCCCCTCCTGGGTCAGTGGGAGGCTGGACTGCGGGCACGAGGACACTGCCAGGGCTGGCACCATGCCGGGTGGCTGGTCACTGTCTTGGACACCTTGACCCCAAGCCATCATCTGGCTGCTCACTGATGCACCTCCTTGCCTGTAGTTTTGGGGGCAGGGCTGACACTGCTCTGATGGGGAGGGAGCAAGGAATGAGGTGTCCGCCAGTGACGGACTCCCTTTCCAAGGTGTCCACCCCTTCCAGGATATGTGGGCATGCTATGGTGCACAGTGGGGGATTCAGTGTCCAGCCCAGCTGTGCCAAACCCTGGGCTGTGCAGCTGCCCTGCTGCCCCCTCGGGAGCCTGTCACTGTTGCTCGTTTGTGGGAGCTGGGAGCTGCCTGCTGGCATGCTCACTGCTGGCCTTCTCGCACCTCCAGAAGTGGATGCCTGTGAGTCAGACCCTTGCCAAAATGGAGGGGAGTGTGAGAGCTACGGGGGCTCCTACCTCTGTGTGTGCCCAGAGGGTTTCTTCGGCTACCACTGTGAGACAGGTGAGGCAGGCCGGGCAGCGCAGGGTGGCCCCGGGGTCAGCGGCACTGCTGACACAGGCAAACCTGGCACCTCTCCCACAGCCAGTGACCCGTGCTTCTCCAGCCCCTGTGGGAGCAGAGGCTACTGCCTGCCCAGCAACGGCACCCACAGCTGCACCTGCAAAGTCAGCTACACAGGCAAGAACTGCGAAAAAGGTAAAGGCCCTCAGCAGCAGCACCAGGACGTGATGTGGGGCTTGACGCCAGGCAGGCAGTGCCCACCGCCCACGAGGGGCTCAGCACCATCCGGGACCAGCAGCGCTCCTTGAGGCGGGCAGGGCTGGGGGCTCTCCTTGGGGGGGGCAGCCCATGCCCCACCAATGCCATGGGTGGGTGCCGGCACGCTGAGTCGCTGCCGCAGGTGCCGAGCTTGGCACCAGGACACGGGGGACAGATTTCCCCTGCAGCAATGGCAATCCCTCGGATGCCCTCAGGAGGGGAGGCAGAGGCATCCGAGGGAAGCCTCTTGGCACTGACCTCCCCCGAACCCCTCGCCCCATCCCGCAGCGGCAAGTGCTTGGCCAGCAGCGATACCAGGGAATGCCTCTGGCACCCTGGCTCCTCCTGTGTCCACTGAGCCAAGGGTGGCTTACACCCAGAGAGCCCCTGCCAGGTGTGCCAAGTGAGACAAGCGAGGACCTTGTCCTCTCGTCGCCGCTGTTCTGCCGCTTGCTGACAGGGTCTGTTCTCTAAAGATTCATGGCATTACCTCTCCCCTTTGCTTTTGCACACACCCTGAAGAATTGCTGCCACCAACCTCATTAAAGGTGGAAAGGGTGGAGGACACTGGTGTGTTGATTTCTTGGCACCCACCTGAGGACGCAGCTGCCAGGCAACTCATTGACGGCTACGCCGTGACGTACGTATCCCTCGACGGCTCTTACCGCAGGACAGATTTTGTGGACCGAAGTCGTTCTGCCCACCAATTGCGGGCACTAACCTCCGGCAGAGCCTACAATATTTCTGTCTTTTCAGTCAAACGCAACGTGAACAACAAGAATGATATCAGCAGGCCCGTCATGCTCACCACGCGCACTAGTGAGTAGCGTCCCCAGGGGGATCACGGTCGTGAGCGTGCGCGGCCCCTGCAGGGGCCAGGGTTTGTGCTGCTCCAGCCTGCCACCAGCTCCAGCATGGTATCAAACCTGGCAGGTTTGCTGGTGCAGATCCTAAAATCCAGCTGGGGGCCTCTGGAAAGTGCTTGACACAGAGAATTGCTGTTTTCTTTGCTGTGAGTAAAAGGCCTGACGCCCTGTGGCTCACCCTGTCCAGGACATGTAAAGGGAGCTTGCAGTGGGGATTGCTCCTGAACCCTGTTCATTGGGGCCAGGCTGTTCTGCTCCTTGTCACTGTGCCCAGGAGAGTATGAGGAGCCCCCATGTAAGGCAGGTAGCGGGGCTTCTGCAGTCCTGTGGACCGGTCACCCTGCCTTGGTGTAGGAACATGCCAGCAAGGGCAGGGGCTGTCAGAGACCTCTGCTCCATGGGCAGAGGAAAGGGCACAGTGATACCTGTGGGGCATGGACAGGCAGAGCAGCTTCAATCCCACTTTCTAGGGCAGGCAGGTGTGGAAATTAAATGCAGACAGGATGGAGGGAATTACATGTAGGAAAGAAGATGGCCTCTGAGGAGAGGAGAATGGTGGTGGTAAAGCCCATAAGCCACATCTCCCACAGCAGGCTGAGACCGAGGAAAGCCCAGGGGAGGAGATGACAGCATAATGTTGGGCACAGCATCTCATGGGGCCTCAAGCCATGGCTAGATGCTGGGGTCAGGATGGCCACCTGAAGTGTGCCATGGACTTAGCAGTCACTAGTGGTGTTCCCCAGGGCTCAGTTTGGTGCTGGTCGTGTTTTAATGTATTTACTGATGGTCTGGATCTAGGGATTTTGTGTACCCTCAGTAAATTTGTAGACAGCACCAAGTTGGAGCGTTGATCTGCTTGAGGGTCGGAAGGAAGGCTCTGCAGAGAGACCCTGGCACACTTAATCAAGGGGCTGAGGAAAACAGCATGATGTTCAATAAGGTCAAGTGTTGAGTCCTGCGCTTGGGTCACAGCAACCCCCTGCAGCTCCAGGCTGGGGGAGAAATGGCTCAAGAGCTCTTCAACAGAAGAGGACTAGGGGCTGCTGGTTGACAGACAGTTGGCTGAACATGAGCCAACAGTGTGCCCAAGTGGCTAAGAAGGACAATGGCATCTTGACCTATATCAAGAGCAGCGTGGCCAGCAGGACTAGGGAAGTGATCATCCCTCTGCACTTGACATTGTTGAGGCTGCAGTGCATTCCATTCTGAGCCCCTCACTTTAAAAAGGACATTGAGGTGCTGGAGCATGTCCAGAGAAGGGCAACAAGGCTTGCCAAGGGTCTAGAAAATATATCTTATGAGGAACAGCTGAGAGAGCTGGGTTTCTTTAGTCTTGAGAAGGGGAGGCTCAGGGGGACCTCATTGCTCTCCAAAACTCCTTGACAGGAGGTTGGAGTATGGTGGAGGCTGGTTTCTTCTGTTGCACCTGCAGAGAGAGAACAAGAGGAAATGGCCTAAAGCCAAGACAGGGGATTAACATCAGATAATAGTAAAGATTTTTTCACTCTTTGGGTGGTCAAACATTGGAATAGGATGTCCGGGGAGGTGGTAGAGTCACCATCCCTGGAGGTGTTCAGGAGGCATCTGGATCTGGTGCTGGGTGATGTGGTTTAGGGGTTATAGCGACGCTGCTGGGAGGATGGTTGGACTGGATGATTTCCTAGGACTCTTCCAGCCCTGATGATTCTATAGTTAGGGCCAGGCCTGGGCACTGCAGCTCCTTTGGAGCTGTGTAGGGAGCTGGGGCAGAGGGGACAGACTCGGGGGTGCTTTGACTAGCACAAGGCCCTGTGGGTGGGCAGGTAGATGTGCCTGCCACCTGCCTGGAGGCTGTGAGGACAGGAGAGCATGGGAGAGGTGGCACTGCGCCGTTCCACTGGGGAAGATGATGCAGAGGTGCCGGCAGGAGCCGCCTTGGGGGCGCACGGGGCAGGGCTGGGGCGGCCCACGCTGACCGCAGTCCTCTCTGCTTGCTCCGGCCAGGACCGCGTCCGGTGGAAGGCTTTGAGATCACGAATGTGACTGCCAGGGCCATCACGGTGCAATGGGCTCTCCACCGACTCCAGCATTCCACTGTCAGTAGGGTGAGGGTCTCCATCCGCCACACGGGGGACCTGGCAGGCCGCACCGTGGAGCTGAACAGCAGCGTGGCCAAGTACACCTTCCTGTGAGTGCCTGCTGCCGGCTGCCAGGGCACTGGCTCCCTCAGCTTGCCCTGCTTACCCCTTCTCACCCTGCCTTTCCTCCGCAGGGATCTGCAGCCAGGAGAGAGATATATCATCCATGTCACAACACTGAGCGGCCTGGGAGTGGAGGACCACCCCTCAGAGAGCCTGGCCACAGCCCCTTTTCATGTGTGGACAAGTGAGTGAGGCTGCCTTTGCCATCCCAGCTTGGCAGGTGCAGGGGCCTGGCAGGAAAGCTGTGCGGAGGGAGAGGTGTGGGAGCTGCCAGACTGTCTGGCCGGCACAGCAGATAGGAGGTGTGCAGGAAAGCCAGGAGAGGCCAGGAATTACACTGGCATGCCCTCTCCTGCCAAATGTTGTTCAGTCTCTGAGACCAGCATGAGCCCAGCCCCGTGCATGGGCCCGATTCATCCCCTGCTATCTGGCCAGTCAGGAGGCAAGGGCTGACCTGGGTGCCAGGGTGCAGTGAGGCTCTGTCCGTCTTGGCAAGGACCTAGTGTTAAGCAACCCCTCGCTGTGCATCCCATGGCAGGAGCAGGCTCGGGGCTGGTTTGGGCAGAGCCAGGCAAGCTGGGACCCTGGCACACTCGTAAGGTGATGTGAGCAAGTAGGGCGGCAGCCATTCAGGGACACCAGCTCTGACCGCTTCCCTCCCCATCCCCTGCCTGCCACAGGGCCTCTCCCCCCTCAAAACCTCACCGCCTCCCATGTCACCGCCACCTCTGTGTCCATGGCGTGGGAGCAGCCGCCCGTTGGCACCATGGAGGGGTACATCATCAACGTCACCACTGCCCAGAGCGTCAAGAGCCGCTACGTGCCCAATGGCAAGCTGGTGTCCTACACGGTGCGGGACCTGCTGCCCGGGCAGCGCTACCACCTGTCCCTGACAGCTGTGCAGAACACCGAGCAAGGCCAGGTGCACAGCGAGCCCATCCACCTCCACGTCACCACCTGTAAGTGCTCCCAGGGCTCTGCTGGCTTGCTGCAGCACAAGGGAGGCCGTGGCATGGCAGGGAATCAGGGTAGGGGGCGGAAACCAGTTGGCCAACAGAGTGACGAGTGCCCCAGCACTGGGTGTCTGCAGCAGGCTGTGGGGACAAGAGACGGGTGCACTGAAATGGGAGGTGGGGGTTGTAGGGTTAGTGAAGGGCAGAGGCAGAGCTCCAGCTTGGAGCACCTGCATACCCAGTGTGTGGAGAGCGTGTGTGTGTCACCTGGCAGCCTGGGGATGATGGGATGGGGTGATGGGACTGGCTGGGAGGTCAGTTGTTGGCTCACACCGCCTCCATTAAGCCTCATCCTTTGGTCTGCAGTGCAGAGGGATGGGGCTCCAGAGAGACGGTGGAGCCAAGCTGGGCACGCCCGGGTTCTGCGAAACAGGCTGCCCCCAGCTTTCCTGCCTGAGCTCCGCCTGCTGGCAGATCATGACACAGCTGAGGAGCCCTCGCCAGCCCCCAGGTAGGCACTGCTTCTTCCACTCGGCTCAAGCACTAGGCCGAGCCAGTCCCTTTTCCCAGCTTCCGTTCCCAGGTGTGTGCAGGGTCAAACCCTGCTCCTGCTGGGGTGCAGCCTTTTGCCCATCCACTGGGGTTCTCAGCTGGGCAGACTCCTTACCCTGAGAGCAGTTCCCCCGTGGGACTTGCACAGAGCCTGATGCCACCAGTGAAGGCTTCATGCAGCTGCCATGAGCCCCAGCACATGGAGCCTGGGGGACCTGCAGTGCCCCATAGGCTCATGGCTGTCCTGTCGCAGGTTCACGGAGCTGGTGGATGGCAGAGGGAGGATCAGCGCCAGGTTTGGCACTGCGCTGGGAAAATCCATCACTGTGAAGACACGTAAGTGCCCTTGTGCCTGTGTGTCCTGCTCCTGTCAGCCAGTACCATCTCCTGCTCCTCCCTGCAAGCTGAGGTGGCAGCCAGGCCGGCTGCTGTAGGGCTGGGGGAGCTGTAGAGGAGGGTGGAGCCCTCTCACCTGGCCCTGGGCAGGCAAACATCTGCTCTGCTTGTTAGAACTCTGCCTGAGGAGAGGGGTGACTGGCTGGGGGAGCCCAGGGAAGGACCCTTGCTGATGGGAGGCAATGCTGACTGTGGCACAGCTGCCCTTCTTCCCTGCCAGCAGCAGCAGGGGCCTGAGCAGTGGCTCCATAGCCCTCCAGTGCAGCCCCTGCCTGCCCAGCAGCCTCAGCCCCCACTGTCAAGAACAGCCTCATACCTGAGGAGGGTGCCTGGGTGAGAAACCCCTCACTACTCCAGACTTAGCCCCCATTTTCCATCCCCAGAAGACCAGGGATAGAAGTGCCAACCCAAGACACCCTAGAGCACCTGCGAGCCTTACACCTTGGGGTGGGGAAGGGGCCTGGCATACCTGAGGGCTGCCCTTGGCCTCACTGCACATCCTGGTTCTGCCACTGCCTCCCCAGGACTCTGTGTCCCAGACCCTTCCAGGAGGAGTGAGAGTGTCACCCCAGTTCTAGGGATGCCAGCTGGGAAGGGCTGAAGCACTGCCTTCCGGCCTGAGCAGTGTCCCAAAGCTGCAGGCAGGCTGGATCCCCTTGGAGGGGCTGCCTTTGGGTCTGACTCTGGCCTGGAAGATGACATGTAATCCTTTCATTGTCCAGAGCCAGAGGCTCCAGTGAAGCTGGAGAACACAGAGGTGTCCAGCTGGGACAGTCTGGCACTGCAGCTGCGTGAGGCAAAGAGCAAGAGTAAGTCCCAGGGGAGACCCAAAGCAGCAGGAACCCAGCCCTGGCCCCACAAGCAGCACCAGCCTGCCCTCCTTGGAGGCATGGCAGGCCTCCCTGCCCACCTGCTCTTCCTGGGAGCACCGTGGCAATGCCAGGGGCTTGGCAGGGCTGAGCTGTGGCCCTGGGCTCTGATGGTGGAGCGTGTTTTGCAGGAGAGGGGCAGAACTGCTCCAAGAATCCCTGCAGGAATGGAGGCACCTGTACCAGAGATGACGAGTCCTACCACTGTGCCTGCCGCCCAGGGTTCAAGGGCCGGGTCTGCCAGCTGGGTGAGTGCCAGGCTGTGCTGGAAGGCCAAGCTCCCTCCTGCAGTGCCAGGCTGGTGGCTGTCCCTGTCACAGGTCCCCTAGGATGTAGGTCACCCTGCCAGCACACAGGGGCTCCCACAATGCCCAGGCTTTGCTGGAGATCTCTGGCATGCTGGCAGCTGAGAGAGGGGCTGGGCTCTGCTCTTAGTTTGAGGAGATACCAGTGCAGGTCTGCTCCCTGCTCCTGGATGAGCTCTCTGCCTTACCCAGGCAGTTACATAGGCAGTGTGAGGCTGGGGGCTCTGCTTCTACTGCTGGGTCAGCTCTGTTGAGGCCAGCCCTCCAGCACAGCCAAGAAGCCAGGGGGGCCTCACCGGACCCTTGCCACAAGGCCCAGGCAGGCAGGGCCAGGGATGGGCTCAGTGATAGCTCCCCTCTCCTATTCCCCAAGCAGCCTGCAAGAAGGTGCCACACTCGTGCACGCGGCTGTACTCGGAAACCAGGTCATTCCCAGTGTGGGAAGGAGGCACCTGCCACTATCTGTGAGTACTGCCTGCAGGTTATGCTCCCCCCTTCCCCTTGTGCTCTGAGCTGGGGATGTCTCCCTGCAGCTCGGCTTTGGGGAAGGGAGAGCGAGCACGAGGCCGTCTCCAACCCCAGCTGGCAGTTGCCCCCTCCCCAGCGCAGGCTGAGCAGCCTGGCATGCCCCTGTGGCTGCCCCCAGCTGGGCATCAGGGCAGGGTGTTGCTGAAGTGACAGCTGCATACTGCTGTTACCCACCCACGTGGCAGCAAGGTTGGATTTGGTGTGTGTGACCCCCAGAGAGCAGCAGATCCCGTCCAGCTCCTGGCTGCCTCTCCATCTGCGAGCAGAGGGCTGGGGAGCCATGGTGGGCATGGGGGTTCTGCTGTGCCCCTGGCCTCCCTGCAGTGGAGGCACAAAGGCCTGGCTGGGATCAGCACAGCAGGCTGAGCCCATTCCTGCCAAGGCTGGCTACTGCAGCCTGGAAGGGAATAGGGGAAATACCCAGACTTCCCCTTCACTCTCATCAAAGCACAGCTCTCCCTCTTGTTCCCTACACTGACGTCTCCACTGTGTGTGTAGGTCCAGGAGAGTCTACAAGGTACACCAGGACATCTGCTACAAGGAGAGCTGTGAGAGCACCGGTTCCGAGAGGACACGCAGCAGGTACAGCCCACAGGTGCACCCTGAGTGTGCCAGCCTTCCTGTGATGCTGCACAGCAGGATGGGGCTGGCAGGTGTGCCCCTGCGTGCATGGGGACACCCGGGCTGGGCTGGGCTGGGCTGGGCTGGGCTGGTGGAGGGGTGCAGACATGACCAAGGCTCGGATGCCGGTGCCGTGTGCTTGCCTGTGAGCCTGGGGCTTGGGGCTGACAGCGCTGTCCTCCCTTCTCTTCCAGAAAGCCAAGCAGCAACAGTCACACACTGAAGAAGCCATAGAAGTAAGTACCTGCTGCAGCCCTCCTCAGATGCAGGCAGGGGCAGTGCTCATGCTGGGAGCTGGGGAGATGGGTGCAGGCCAGGGCACAACCCTGGCTCACGCCACCATGTCGAGGGGGGGTGAGGGCTTATGGCTGAGGGCTCCTGGTTGTGGCTGGGCAATGCTCTGCCTCCTGCTGGCTCTGCAGCTCCATGAACGAGAGATCCCTGCACTGAAAGGGCCAGGCTGGCAAAGGCTGGAGTCCTGGAGCCCCCTTCTCTCAGCACAAGACTGGTGCACAGGGTGGGAAGAGGCCAGCTGCAGGGCACCTGGCAGACTCTGCACACCGGCTCATTTTACTCCTGCTCCTCCACAGGGTTTAAAGCAGTAGAAGCTTCATCTTTCCACATCTAAGGGCTTTTTGAACACCAGGAAGATCAGATCTGCTCACTGGGTTGAACACAGCAGGGGAGCCTTCCTGCCTGGTGTCAACCTCTGCCTCTCCTCCAGCCCGTTAGGGACATGCAGCTGGATCAGCACACTGAGTAGTGCTCCCTTTCCCCCCGCTGGCCCAGCACTGCCTTTGCTGGCCCCCTCTCTGCCCTGAGGAGCTGAGCACCAGTGCCCCTTGAGGGGGCCGGCCCTGCTCAGCTCCCCCAGCCACTCTGCACAAGCCACGGGCTCCCCGCTTCACTCAGGGATCAGCCCAGCTCCTTGCCAACAGCATCTGCACCAATCTGTTTTCGTAATCCAAGGTTATAAATTACCTATAACCCTCAAATAAAACAGTTTAATGCAGACCAAAAAGCCTTAGCCATCACCTGAAATCTGGCCCCTAAAAATATGCTCTGAGGAGCAGCCTCTGTAGATGAGTTAGAAATGGTGAGCAGCTCCAAGTGGTGAGGCCAGCACGGGCAGTAGAAGAGCAATCCTGTTTCCTCTGCTCTAGCAGGGGGAACTGAGGCAGCTTCTACTGCCTGCCTTTTTTCTTTGCTTTGTAAACAAGCCCTGGTTTTAACCAAATTTCCAGCTCAGAAACCAATAGAGCACCTAAAAAGAATTTTAAATGTGATCTGTAGGGTGAAGTCTGTCAGCTGAGGCATGCCACCACACTTGTAGTTGCCTCCACACCAGTGCAGGGCACAGCAGAGGCTTGGTGGGGAAGCCAGCCCCACATGCCATCCCCTTGCACTGCATCCAGAGTTTGCCTTCCCTGTGGCACCAGTGCTGCAGGGTTATGTGGAGGAGAGGACCAGCACCCAGCACTGCAGCAGGGCAGGCAAGGAAAGAAAAAGTGTAGCTTAGAAACGTTGCTAGTTTTTGTGAGTTTGTATGACAACACTAGTTAAACATAGATTTGTGTATTAACGTACACGGTGTATATTATAAATTAACACATACCAGAGATATATCACAGTTATGCTATAGAGCGTCATGGCCCCAGCACAGTGGGATTATTCTGGTGGGGAGGCCCTCCCCTGCTGCTGAGCATCTCAGAGCTGTGCTGTGCAGCCACATGTCTCAAGCAGCAGCTTGGGAGATGCTCTCAGAGCAGGACAGGCCCAGGAGTTTCAGTGCTCCTGCCACCACCCTCTTCCTCCTGGGAGCAGTGTAACAGTGCTCAGCCTGGAGGCACAGCTGCAGAGGCTGGGGACAGGGAAAATGTGAAGCCACGACCACTGCGCCAGTGTGCTGCTCCCCTCCTGCACCACCTCTAGCTTTGCTCCCACAGGACAGACATGTCTTGTTTTCCTCCAAGGCTGCCAAGCACAGCAGCCCTGCCTTCCAAGGGCAGGAGAAGCAGCCAGCCCTCCCTACCAGGAAGAGCAGGGCAAGGGGAAACCCGGCCAGGAGGGTTTGGAGCCATGGTCTGAAAGTATTTGGACCCCTGCTCTGTCAGCCATGAGATCAGTGCTGACATGGGCTGTGGAGGTGGCCCTGCCTTGGGACAGTTCTGTTTCCACAGGACCTGTCCCCACCACACCAGGAAGCCTGGTCCCACTGCCAGCCAGCAGAGCAGCCCACAGCCTTCTGTCCTACAGCTGGCTCAGTATGTAATGCAGTCAGAAGGTTTTAACCTAGTCTTGGAAATAAATTAGGGGGTGTTGTTTGATTTTTTTTTTTTTTTAATAAAAACACTTTATGGAAACAGTTGGTTTGGGTTTTTTTTTAAGTACTTGGTCAAGGAGCAGGAACGAGTGTTTTTGTATTTGACAGATGTTTTATTGGTACCCCAACCAGCTTGTGCTGGTTTGGGGTGGGAGCCCAAAGCACTCAGACAGTGCAGCAGCACCTCAGAGCTTCACATCCTCACTCCCGGGCTGTTTTACTTCCACCACTGTCCAAATCATCATCATCCTCTGTGTACAGTGCATCCACATCCTCCTCTTCCTTCTCCTCCTCCTCTCGAGCCAGCAGCTTCTTGAAGACCTCATACTCCTCTGGGGTAGAGTAGGCCAGAGTGGCCAGGAAGTCTTTCTCCGGAAGCTGAAGGATGTCCTTCAGTTTTGGGTTACTGGTTTGGGTCTGCCCTTTGTGTGGGGTCTCGTAGAGCCCCCGGCGCTCCAGGAAGATGTGCCGATTCCGGAGCTCGGCAAAAGGCGTTCGGAAGAGCCGAGCCTTCACCATCTCCTTCTGCTGGACCCCCATTCTGAAGTAGGCGTACTGCGGGCGGAACGGGGTTGTCAGGCACAGCCCTACTCCCGTAGCCGGTTCTGGCAGCAAGGTGGGTCCCGGTCCTCACCTGGAACTGGTGGTGGAGGGTGCGCGGCTCCTCCAGCAGCACGGCGGGGCAGGTCCCCAGCACTTCCCGCAGCTGCTCCGTCGTGAAAAGGCAGCGCTCCCGCAGCAGCCGCACCGCCGCCTCCAGCCTCCTCCGGGGCACGTGGAAGAGCTGGGGGCAGCGGCTCACCGCCCGCTGCAGCCGGCCTGCGGGCAGCAGGTCAGCGGGCAGCGGGTCAGCGGCAGAGCCCCGCTGTCCCTCCCGCACCCTCGCTCGCTGCCCTACCTCCGTCCAGCCCCAGGCGCCGCAGCTCCTCGGCGCGCTCCCGGAGTCGCTCCGCGGGCAGCCGCAGCAGCGCCGGGCTCCGCTCCAGCAGCGCCAGGGAGGCCTCGGCGCTCAGCCCGAGCAGCAGCAGCTGCGCCGCCGCCGCCTCCCGGTGCTCGGGGCCGAGCCGGGGCTGCAGCGCCAGCAGCCGCCGGGCCTGCTCCTGGCTGAAGCCCCGCGCCGCCAGCGCCGCC
>VZUI01031812.1:0-11006 GCA_013401135.1 Cettia cetti
AGCCACCCCTGTTTGTGCTTTGGGGCTGAAAGTTGTCCTTGGTGTGCAGCAGAAGGATTTGTTTTGTGTCCCTGCTGTGTGCAGAGCTGAGTGACCCTGCCTGTGAGCTCAGAGCTGCACCCTGGGCAGCACAGAGCCTGAAAAACCTGAAAGTTAAAATTTAAGTCATCAGTGGCAGACCCCTGCCCCTCCCCCTGCACTGGCTCCCTTTGCAGCCTGCCATTCCCGTGTGCATCATTCCCATGCCTGTCCTTCCCTCCCCAGAGGAATTCCTCTCCACCTTGGATCACTATGAGATCGCCTTCCCCATCCAAGTGGACCAGAACGGGGATTTCCTCACCTTCGACATGCGCCGGCAGCTGAAGCCGCGGCCCCGGCGCTCCCTGCCCTACGAGCCCTCGGAGCAGCAGCTCTTCTACAAAGTCTCTGCCCACCACACCCAGTTCCTGCTCAACCTGACCCTGCACTCCAACCTGCTGGCCGAGCACTTCACCGTGGAGTACTGGAAGAGGGACGGCATGGACTGGCAGCACGACTTCCACGAGGACTGCCACTACGCCGGCCACCTGCAGGACCAGTACCTCAGCTCCAAGGTGGCCATCAGCAACTGCAACGGGCTGGTGAGTCTGCTTTGTGGGCCAGGGGCAGCTTTGGACCTCTGGCAGGTGGATCCATGTGGTGGGAAAAGCTTGGGGTTGGTGGCAAGTGGGAATGTTCCACCCTGGGGTCACCCTGGCAGGGTGCTGACATTCCCTCATCACATCCATGGGGGTTCCTGATCTGTGCCTCACTTCCAGTCCCATTTCTGGGCATTTTCCCATTGGTTTGGGTTGGAATGGGATAATTCTGGCTCTCTGAGGGTACCCAGACCTGGCTCTCACCAAGTTCTTCCAACAGCAACAGCAGAGAATGTTTTGTGTGTGCTGGTGAGGGAGGGCAGGGATCTTGCAGCGCTGCTGGAATGTCACAAGTGCACCCAGATCCTTCCAACTGCAGATGCATTCCTGCAGATCCCCCTTGCTTCTGTCCATTTTTCAGGAGCTAAAAAAACATTGCTTCAGAGGGAAAAAACAAAAAAAAAATCCATTTTTCAATATGAAAAAGGGAACATCAAGAAGGAGACAAGGTGGCATTTCCTCAAAACCAGCAAAGGCTGCAGGAAGGAGGGTGGAAATGGTTGATTTTCCATGTCCTGACAGCTCAAATTGAACATCCAAGTCCTAAATATCAGCAAGGAATCTTCGTGGTGGACAAAAGCTGAGCTCTGGACTAGGTTACATGGAGAGAGTGAGATCTTGGGGGATCTTTAGGAACAGGCCAGACAAAAGACTCTCAAAAACCCTCCAGGTATGATTCATTAGCTCTCCCAGCCCTGGGAATAGACTGAGGACTTCCATCCCTATTTTTCTGTGATTTTCTGATATTTCTGGCTCGCACAGCACATTTCCTGAGCTGCCAGATGGAGGGATGGAGCAAACATACCCCATGAGTGAATCCCAGGGCTGATGGCTCCCTTGGAGGGGTAGAAAAAGATTCCCTAGGCCAGGTTCATGTTTCTGCTCCAGCCCCACCTCCCTGCAGCATTCTGGCAGTGTGGAAGAGCTTCCAAATGGGAATGAATTCCCGTTTGATTTATTGCAGGGTGACCCTGCCAGAACAGTGCTGTGGGTTATTAACAGAAACGAGAATCTGACTCATTATATCACTGAGGCTAAAGTTTCCAGCTCACAGCCAACAATGCGAGCTGCACAAACTCTGGGTTCCCCAGCCCTTTGTTTGGACATGGGAACTCTGCTCCAGTCCCAGGGAATTCCGTGGTGCTCACAAAGGGTGAGCTGGGTGCTGCTGGCTCCGGAGGAATCCGGCATCCCCCTGCTCTCCCACTCCTCAGGGCAGCAAGGCCGGGGCAAGCAATGGCCCAGCAGCCCTTGGAACTGGGAGAATTCCATCCCCAGGCCGTGTTTAGCTCTGGAGAGGCACCAAGGGCTGTCTGGAGGAAAATGCAGCCAGGCACAGAGAGGGAGAGAGGGTCATCCAACAAGCTCTCCTCTGCCTGAACTCTGTCCTTCTGCCCTCCAGAGTTAGGGACACAGCCAGGATGGGGGAGGAGGGCTCCGGGGTCAGTGAGGACAGTGGGGTTGGGGATTGGGGCCAGAGGAGTCTGGAATGTTTTTAGCTGGCAGAGAGGGGGCTGGGCTTGCCATGGGAGATGTTCTGCAGCGCCCTGGGTGAGCAGGACCTGCTCGTGCCATCCCTCATCCCCAGCAGGCTCCACTCCAGGAGGGCATCACCCATCCTGGAAGGGACAGGAAAGGGTCCCCAGGTGCAGGCTCCTGCTGAGGGGGCACTGCCCTGACCCACCTTTGCACAGGTGCTGCTGCACAGGCACTGGGCACTGACTGGGCACAAACTGGGACCTGAGCTGAGCATGGGGAGGAAGGAAGGGGATGACTGTGAAGACAGTAACAAGCTCCAGGCTCTCCTCCTGTCCTCCAGCTCCCACATCCCTCAGGAATTCCTGTGTCTGCAAGGTTTGATTTTCACCCACTTTGGTTTAGAACACCCCCAGCACAGCTCTCACCTTGCAGCACATCAGCTTTGGATGCCAGCACCTGCACACGCTCCCAGTGACCCTTTCCCAACACCTGAACGTTCTGGACACGCTCCCAGTGACCCTTTCCCAACACCTGAACGTTCTGGATGCTTCCAGTGACCCTTTCCCAACACCTGAACGTTCTGGACGTGCTCCCAGTGACTGCTCTTCCCAGCCACAGGCACTGTCAGCCCGAGGGCAGGCAGGGAGCAGGGCTCACCCCACACATCTGTGTCTTGGGGTGGTGCTGCTGTTCTGTCTTCTCTGCAGATGTCCTGAGGAAGCCACAGGGAGACTTTTCTCCTGAGCCATTGTCACCCCAAGGCTCCTTCTGCCTCCTTTGGGAGGGACCCTCATTGCTGGCTCTGCTCCTGCAAGGATCCAGGTTCAAATAACCCCCCAAAGCTCAGAGCTGGACCCTGCAAAGCCTGGATTGCCTCTGCCCAGTGGAGATGAAAGGATTTGGGATGTCCAGGTCCAGAGCCACAATCGGGGTGTCCTGAAGGGCCCTTTGGGCCAGGCTGTTCCCCTCCATCACCTGCAGAGGAAAAAGCTGCATTCCAAAAACTGCTGTCCCAAGGCTCTGTAGGCTGCAGTGTTTGGGGAATTTCCTGCAGGAAACACATCAGCCCACCCTGCTGGGCTTCAGGCTCAGCCAGGGGACAGTCACCCAGTTCCCAGAGTCACAGAATCACAGAATATCCTGAGCTTTAATGGACCCACAAGGATATCAAAGTCCTGCACAGGAAAGCCCCAACCCCACCACGTGGCCTTTGTTGGAAGCAAAGGGTGACATGGTCCATTTTCAAAAATATTCCACATTTTGAGCTGCCAGAAGGGACAAGCAGCTGGAAGCCTCCAGGGAACAGCCCAGGCAGGTTTGCCTCATCCTGGCCAGGAGCTGGAATCCCTTGGGCTGCAGGAGATCCCAAGGATCCATCATGTCCCACCATCAAAAGATCACAGCCAGGAGAAAACAATGAGCAGAGGGATGCTGTTCTTGTCCCTCTTGTGCCAGAGGAGCAGCTGCAAGGCCAGGTCTTCATCAGAGAATCCCAGAATGGTGTGGGTTGATATGGACCTTGAAGTTCATTCTCGTTCCACCCCATGGCATGGGCAGGGACACCTTCCACTATCCCAGGGTGCTCCAAGCTCTGTCCAAGCTGGCCTTGGACACTGCCAGGGATCCAGGGGCAGCTTTCCTGGGGAGCCCCTGGGCCCAGCAGGAACAGGAGTGCCTGGAGGGACCCAGGTGAGGAGGAGTGGACCCAGGTGAGGAGGAGTGAAGCCAGCTGAGGAGTGGGCCCAGGTGAGGAGGAATGGAGCCAGGTGAGAAGGAGTGGACCCAGATGCCCCGCTGTCACACATCTCCTCCAGGAGCTGCCTGGGCCGTGGCCGTGCCTTTCCCAGCGTGGCAGGAGCTGGCAGTGCAAACCCTCCCTGCTCGGCAGCTGAGCTGAGTGAATCACACACAGGATATCCAGCCCCGCTCCCCCACAAACCACGGAGCTCTCCCAGGACCTCTCCCACCCCTTTACCAGCCCTGTGTCACGTCCAGCCCCTGGGGTCAGCCACGGGACAGTTTTCAGGCTCCTGTGACATCCAGAGCCTGGCTGCTGGAAGGTGCCCCTGCAGAGGCCGGAGCCAGAGCATCCCCTGTGCAGCGGGATGGATTTGGGGCAGGACACGCTCTCCCCGCCGGGCCGGGGCTGACCTCCTCTCCTTCCCCCCATCCCACAGAGCCAAGAGCAGCTTTTCCAGCTGGCCCTGCCGGAGCCCGGCCAGGGTAACCTCACAGTACCTCGCTTGTGCTCGAGCAGGCGGAGGCGAGCCAAGAGCAGCAGCGCCCGGGGCAGGAGGAAATCCCCCGGCACTGGGGCCGGCAGACACTGCCCCATTGAGCTGCGGCCGGGGAGGGGACGGCCACAGCCCCGGCAGGGAGCGACAGTGCCCCGGAGAGCTTCTCCCCACCCACACCCGGCAGAGAAGCTGTTCCAGGTGGTGTTTGTGACGGTTCTGGCTTCTTTTTCTGCCGAGGTCGGGATTAATACACGGGAGTCACAGTTTCGTGTTTGGACCCGGTGTTTATTAACTCTTATCTATATTACAGCCTCACTCTAATTAGCAAGTTAGAAAATGGAACACCTCTAACTCTTTCCAAGGTTATTTAAGAGCTAATCACCCAATAACGAGGTGACACCTCTATTATTTATATTTTTGACCCAATAATGACCACCTAAGGCCCACAATGAGGACCTTTTTTCACCCAATTAGAAAAAACCACCCAAACCCATGAAGAAGAAGGTGAAGAAGAAGGATTTAGACAACACCCAAAGTCTTCCATCTTGCCCCATACATTACTATATACTAAAATCCCAAATTCAAGTTTTTCACCCTGTGACATCACACATTTCTATTCAAATTACACACCCACAACCCCAGTGCTACCCCTCAATTTTGGAAGCCTGTTCATGGCCTCAAGTTAAATGCAGTGCTTGCTTGAGGGTCAGTGCCCCTCAGCACAGAAAGCCTGACATTTTCAGCCTCCAGGGTTCCAAAAGGAACTTCCATGGAGGGACCTTGGGATGCTTCACAGGGACAGAATTCCCAGCTCCCCATCCTGGCAGAGCAGGACTCCTGTCCCTCAGGCACACCGGGAGCTGGAAAGGGACATCCAAAGGAGGCAGATTTCTGGGACTTTTGGGATGGTGTTTGAGCCATGTCAGACACATTTCTGCACCCAGAGGGCTTTGACCTCCCAAAGAACCCACAAACGTCTGCCTTGGCCTCTCCCGTGTGCCCCTCTGGTCCTTGCCCTTCCCAGCAGTCTGTCCCAGAGTCTGGCTGGAATCCCTGGCCCTCGTGACCATCCAAAGGACACCTCTGGTGGCAGGGCAGGGCTGTGTCTGCACCCAGAGCTGTGTTTGCACACAGGGAAGGGGATGGCAGCCAGGAGTTTTGGGCTTTTGGGATCGTGTTTGAGCCGTGTCAGGCACATTTCTGTGCTGGTGAAGTTCAGCTGGTGGGGCACCACATTCCTTGGAGAAACTCAGTGCCAGGAATCGGGATGGAGCTCGTGCTGGGCTCCCTGAAACCTTTGGTGTTGCTCAGACCTTTCAGGCAGAGGGAGCCTGCAGGTGCCTGGTGGGTTTGGTGATCACCCCACTGCCATCTGCTCCTCCTGGCTGTCACTGTTTCACAGGGGGATCCACTCAGACAGCAGAGCTTGGGCTCACAAAGAATAAAAAACTAAAACAAATAAGGGAGCAAACCCAGAGGATCTCACAGAAGTGGCCAATCCCAGGGTAGAAGGGGCTGGGATGCCCCATCAGGCTCAGAGGGGTTTGGCCCTGCTGGTGGCCTCTGCTCAATCAACCTTCAGCTTGGAAAGGTTTGGGGAGTTTCCCAAAGCCTCTGGGTATTCACCTCTCCCTGCAGCTCCCAGTTCCCAGCTGCTGGGGATGGTCCTCAGCTGCTTGGGAAGGTTTTTTGGGGAGGCTGAGCTCAGAGCTGAGTGCTGCCCTGTTTGAGGGGATTTTTGGGATCCCACAGAGATCCCACTGAGACCGAGTGGGTGGAATAGGAAACAACTCATTCATAACTCAGCAAGGCCAGGCTGTGATTTCCAGAGGACTTTAGTGAACACAGATGTCCCAAGGCATCCACCACCATCTGCCTGGGTTTCCCCTGCTCTGTGGGTTCCTGTAGTTCAGTGTTTGGGCAGGATTCCCTCACAGCTTCTCTCAGCCCCCAGAAATTCGGGGTCAATCAGCAAAATCCTCGCTGTGAGAAGCCACCAGGGCGTCCCCCAGTTCTCTGAGCACCTCAGTCACTGCCTCCCCTCCGTTCCCTCCTGCAGCACGGGGTGATCGTGGCGGATGAGGAGGAATATTTCATCGAGCCCCTGAGCCCTGGAGCCAACGTCAGCGCGGGGGGCGAGGGCAAGGGCAGCCCCCACGTCGTGTACAAGCGCTCATCCCTGCAGTACCCTCACATGGACGCAGCCTGTGGAGTGCTGGGTAGGTGCTCCCACCCCCTCCTCCCCAACCCAGCCCCAAACGGGCTGGGAGAGTCCTGGCAGAATGTGTCCACCCTGCTCCACCTGCCAAAGAGCCAGATCTCCTGAATTCCAGATTTTTTTTGTGTTTGCTTTTACCCATTTCTACCCATTTGGGAAGCTTTTGTCCTTTCCTCCTTGCAGCAGGGCTTTAAAAATTGTAAATAGAGCATGGAATGGAAGAGAAAAAAAACACCTCTTGTTTTTCTTCAGAAGAATCCTCCCGGATTTGGCCAATTTGCAGAGTGTTGGGAAATCACAGCTCACGTGTGCTCAGCACAGCCTTGGCCTCGGGGTTTGGTCACTGCAGGTCGTGTCCACATTGGGATAACTCTGCTGTGGAAAAGGCCCTTGGAGGGTGGGATGTGGGGCCTGGCCCATCCCAGGGGGCTCTGGGGGGGTGTTAATGGAGAATGGTGACAGCACATCAACCCCATTTCTGCACCCACAGGGCTTTGACCTCCCAAAGGACCCACAAATGTCTGCCCTGGCCTCTCCCTGTGTGCCCCTCTGGTGCTCACCCCTCCCAGCAGTCTGTCCCAGAGTCTGGCTGGAATCTCTGGCCCTTGAGAACAGGCAGAGCTTCACCATCTCCCCCAAACGCTGCAGGCCCCGAGGATGCCCCCCCTGGGCTGGAGAGGCTCCGTGAGGCTGAGGGGAGGTGCCAGCCCTCAGGGATCAGTCTGTGGGAACAGAGCAGAGCTGGCCCTGCCTGCTCCTCTTTGGGTGTCACCTCAGGGTGTCCATCCACTGCCCCAGCAGTGACACCTGCCCAGATTGACACTCGACCTGCTGGAAGGCACTGTCACCTTCTCTGAGTGTCCCCAGAGCCACCATCACCTCTGGAGCCCCCCTGTGCTTCCCTGGCCTCCCCAATCCCAGCCCCCAGAGCCACACTGGATGAAGCTCCAGCAGCCTCCCCTCCTGCTGACTCTTTGCCACATTCCCCAGCTTCCAGAAATAATTTAGCCTGCTCCTAATTGCTTCTTGGAAAGCACAGATGTGCAGTGGGAGCCACAGGCCAAGGGGAGTCTGGAACAGTCGCAGGGCAGTGGCTCCAGTGAGGCCACCCCATCCCCTGCCCCTGTCCTGTCCTGCCCAGCACCCCTGGTCCCTGAGCACCCCCAGGAGCTCCCCTGGATCTCTGGAGGAGCTGGAGCTGAGAGGTTTTGGGGCTGCCTGAGGTGTGCCCACGTTCTCAGCCTCACTGGATGTGATGATCCAGCCTCAGAGCAGGGATCCAGCTGGATCTGCTGGCAGGGCAGGAGCAGCGCTGGGGTCTCCCAGTCACCTCCCCTGTCCTGTGGTGGTCTCCAGGTGGGGAATCTGGAGCTGATGGCTCTGCTGGGGACATCCCCAGGCTCGGGTCAGCAGCAAAGCAAGGTCCCACAAAGCTGCTGCTGGTGCAGTGGAGGCTGCTGCCCTTCCTGTGGTGGAAAAGCCAAGTCCTAAGTCCAGGTCCTGGCAGGAAAAGGAAAGAGGAAAGGGTCTGCAAGGGCTTCCTTCTTAGGTTATGGCTGTGCAGCCTCTAAACCCACGCTGGGGCAGAGGAGAGGGCAGGGTGTGGGCTGGGGCTGCCCTGGGCTGGGCACAGATCTGCTGGGCAGGGGGGGACAGGAGGAGCCAGGAGGGCAGGGGACATGCCAGCAGTGCTGACACAGCCCTGGACTGCCTTTGGGACATTTTCTGTGTCCACACGTGGTGAACAAATCACAGAATCAGAGAATGAACTAGAAAAGCAGGTTGGAAAAGACCCTTAAGGTCATCCAGTCCAGCCCACGAGCCAACACCTCCTCATCACCTAAACCTGGCACTGAGTGCCATGTCCAGGCTGGTTTTAAACACTTCCAGGGACAGTGGCTCCACCACCTCCCTGGACAGACAATTCCAGTGCCCAATCATTCTTTCAGCAAAGAATTTTTTTTTTCTGACATCCAGCCTAAACCTCCCCCTGGTGCAGCTTCAGAGCTCTCCACGGCCTTTCCTCCCCTCAAACCCCCCGGGAGCCGGGAGCTGCTGCCCGGGGGCATCAGAACCATCCCCTTCCCTCCTCCTGCAGACGAGAAGCCCTGGAAGGGGAGGCACTGGTGGCTGAGGACGCTGAAACCCTCCCCTCTGAAGCCACCGGGCAACCACAGCCAGCGGGGGCAGCTGCCCCTGAAGAGGTCGGTGAGCACCGAGCGCTACGTGGAGACCCTGGTGGTGGCCGACAAGATGATGGTGGGCTACCACGGCCGCAGGGACATCGAGCAGTACATCCTGGCCATCATGAATATTGTAAGTGTTATACCCGCACCAGGGACCCTGCGGGCTGGGGGAGAACTGCTCATCACTCCAAAGGTCCGTGTTGGGAAAAGGAGATTTTCCTGCACGCAGCGAGGAAATAGGATCTGTTGCAGGCTGGCAGTGGCTTCTCCCCAGGCTCAGAGCAAGGTTTTGGGGTCAAAAATCCTGCCAGGTTGCTGCTGCTGAGCAGTGGGAGCCTGGAGAGGTAAACTCCGGCCTGTCTGACCCCGGGCTGTGAGAACAAAAGCCTTTCTTTGAACAGCATCTCTCGGCTCAAATTAGCATTGCAAATGTGGCCGGGAAGCTGAGAAACACATGGGAAAGCATAAGGACACGGAGCTCTCACGCCTGGGGGCTGAGCAGCGAGAGGGGCGGCAGAAATCCCCCCCGAGCTGCGGCTGTGCTTTGGGGCACTGCTGGCGGCAGGGTACCGGGCTGGATGCATGAGCAGCCTGAATTGGCCGCGCTGGATCCTCCTGTGAGGTGAGATGGGCTTGGAAGTTCTCCATCAACCCTCTGAAAGCCGCTCTGTGACGGCTCTTTGTCCCGTCCTCCGCAGGATCGCTTTTCACGCTTTGCATTTCTAAAGCCGACGCCAGATTTTCAAACAATCCCGGTTCGAAGCGTTTCATCTGCTCCGAAAACACCCCCAAACACCCGGCACATCCCCGAGGGATGCTGTGCCCTCCTCCCCTCTGCAAATCTCCATCCCCGAGGTTGCACAAAATTCCAGGAGCTAGGGCTGCCCCACCTGGGCTCCGGAATTTTGGCTTTCCTGCTCGGAGACAGCGAGCTGTGACCGCGGTTTAGGGGATTCTGCTCCTCAAGTGGTGGTGTGGAGTCCCACTCCCATCCCTGCCTCCCAAAAATGTGTTCAGAGCCCAGCCCCACGTTCCCTGCAGTGCCCAGCCCTCCCCAGCTCCCTCAGCCACAGAGCTCATTTTTAAGACTCCTCTTTTCTTGTTTCTTGGAGGTCAGGTTGCCAAACTTTTCCAGGACTCGAGTCTGGGCAATATTGTCAATATCCTGGTGACCCGGCTGATCCTGCTCACCGAGGATCAGGTAAGCTGGGCTTTGCTGAGCCTGTCCTGTGTCTGCACTTCCCTTCGGGAGCTGCGTGTCCCCTCTGGATGTCACTCCCAGCAATTCCCCCCAGTGCTCCACATCTTCCCAATGCCCCCTGAGGACTGGGCTGAGGAGACCCCTGAGAATCTGAATTTTTCCATGATAAGGTGACTTTAGGGAGGTTTAAGCTGCTTTAATTCTCCTGAAATCCCACTTTGCTTGCATTCCCATGGTCTCCCTGAGGAGTTGGGGGTGTCTGGAGTGGTGTCAGTGCTCTGCTGGCACGGCAGGAGCAGCGCCTTCCCACCAGAGCTTTCCTGGGAACACACTCTCCCATTGCTCCCACTGCAGCCCACGCTGGAGATCAACCACCACGCCGGGAAATCCCTGGACAGCTTCTGCAAGTGGCAGAAATCCATCGTGAACAGGAACGGCAACGGGAACGCCATCCCGGAGAACGGCATCGCCAACCACGACACCGCCGTGCTGATCACCCGGTGAGCAGTGTCCCCTGCAGGTGGCACCTGTCCCCAGCTCTGCCCGAGGGGCTCAGCCCCCTTCCTGACTCTCGGTGGATGCAGATTGTTGCACTTCAGATGGATATCATCACCCTCCAGTTCAGTTTATCACCCTCCACTGCAGTGTTATCACTCTCCACTGCAGTTTGTTATCACTCTCCACTGCAGTTTGTTATCACTCTCCACTGCAGTTTGTTATCAATCTCCAGTTTGTTATCAATCTCCACTCCAGTTTGTTATCACTCTCCACTCCAGTTTGTTATCAATCTCCAGTTTGTTATCACTCTCCAGTTTGTTATCACTCTCCAGTTTGTTATCACTCTCCAGTTTGCTGTCACTCTCCATTCTTCCCTTGCTCCTTGCTCAGTTTGCAGCCAGGCGTCTCTGCCCCAAAAGGCAACGCTGGGCCCATGGATGGATGGATGGATGGATGGATGGATGGATGGATGGATGGATGGATGGATGGATGGATGGATGGATGGATGGA
>VZUI01031814.1:0-11007 GCA_013401135.1 Cettia cetti
CCCACCGCTGTCCGTGCCTCCAAAAACAGGAGTACAGACGAAAGAATGTGTGGGAGTCAGGTTGTTTCTCAAACAAACTTCGCGCGTCTTCTCTCCCTGGTTCACTCTCAGAATCAGTCTTAAAGATACAGAAACTCAATATACAGCACAAACAGAATCAACGATTGGGGATACAAACATCATAAAGTCACCCTAGGACACATATACATTCCCACAGTTGTCTTCTGGAAATTTTCAGTCTTTAATTTCACTCCCACTCTTCTCCATTGCTCCATGCTAGTTAGTTGACCCCCACTGTCCTCTGAATATTTCCCTTTGTGAGGAAAAGTTTGGGCTCTTTAGTATTTCAGAATCAAATAGAACACTGTTGCTTTAACTACACACTTGGACATTTTCCCCTCAAATTTCCAGTGTTGCATTTCCATTCTCTCTGTAAAGAAGACCTTTGAGATTAGCAAATATTGCACAACATTTTTCAGTTAGTTGTTATTTAAATCTCAAAAAGTATTTTAAATTTAAATCTTTTAATTGGAGTAAAATAGCAGATATAGGTTAGGTGACTGGATAATACATAAATGCTAATAAAGGAACACAGAAATAAATCCTCTTAACAGGAATATGCATTAATTTTCACTTCTATGATCAGTTTATAAAGAGAGAAAACATTATTATGTAAAACATTGGAGGAGGTATCTGTAGAGAAAAAAATAAATCAGGTACCTTCTGATTCCCCAGCAAGAAGAAACTCCTGCCAGCAGCAGTAAAATAGATGCATTAAACATAAAGACAAAGTGAATGGAAAATGAAAACATAAGGAAAGCACTGGTTCAATATAGTAAAATTAACAAGGGCTGTGGAAAATTCATGTTTTATCTGACACCAAGGAATGGCACAATCTATTCATCTCAGTGAGTTCACTGGCCCACAAATTTCCCCAAATATTTGTGGAATGATTATTAATTGCTACCTGATAAGATAAATGCCAGCTTTCTTTTTCTTGAAGGTTATCTTATATTCCTGTTTAAGAAGTAATACTGAGATAGACTGTTGTTTCATCCCAATTTTCATAAACAAAAATCATACCTCTAAAAATGAGTCATCTAAAATTTCACTTCTGTTTCCACTATCTTTGAGATCTCAGGATCAAATTTACAGAGAGAGAAAATACAAAAGATAGCTTGCTAACAATCCAGAGAAAGGACAAGCTATAAACAACTGTGAATTTCAGGGGTGGGTTCCAATTACTTGGTTCATTTCTTGAGAACACTGAGGAAGAAATGAGACTACAGGCAGGAACTGAATTCAGAGAGCTTAGCAAATCATCAGGGGAAAAGAGGAAATGCTGCTGCAGGGGCCCATGCTGTAATTCAGTCCATCGCAACTTAACACATTGGCAAACTCTCCAAACGTCACCACAGTGAAAGGGCAAAGCCAGACCCTACAGGTATCTGTTAGGCAGGTGCAATCCAAATCAAATAGCTCAAACTGGGACCCCATATTGATTCCTGATGCAGCACAAGCTGTCACATACAATGCCTGCCTTCTCTCTCCCTAGTAGGCACAGGCAGTTCTTCCTTCTACTCCTCAGCCTCATAATTTAGGATAATGTGGGATTTTTTTAATTTATGCATCAGTCTGATCTGTATTGAAATTGAGGCATAAAGTTCAGCTGTGTCTCATCCTGGCACAGTAGGCTCCAATCAGCACTCTTCATTTCATGTTTAATTACAAAGCACTAAATAAAAATTAGGACAGGTGTGAGTAAAGTAGAATTTAATAGAAAGAAGAAGACCTGAATCCAAATGTACCATTCATAAAAAAACTCCGTATAGCATAGTGGGTGCCTGTTTGGTAAGCCCAAGGACCCCTCGATGCCTCTCAATTTGCTTCTGTGCGTGCCCAAAGCCCAACTGCTCCGGTGCCTGCCCCTCCTCAGCCCAGCCCTTTGCTTACATCCAGAGCACATTTCTAGGCCATGCTCCTTGCACACTAATGGGATTAAGCTTTCACAAAATACAGCTGCAATCTTTTCCCATGTGGCCAGCGGCAGCAGCAAATTGCCCACGCGTTTAAGCAGCAAAGGGCGGTACAGGGCTCGCACCCTCCGCCCCAGCCCCGGCCCCTGAGGCTGCTGCCAGCCCGCTGGCTGTGCTCTGTGCAGAGCCCTGAGGGTGGAATGGTCTGCAGGGAGACCAAGAAGAAACCTAGGTCTCACCTACACTGTAAGGTTTGCAGAGCAGCGCTCTAGGAGCATGTCCACTGCTCCAGTGACTCTGCATTTCATGTAAATCAGCCCACAGAGATCTTGGGAACCACAGTGACCTGCGCAGTGCAAGTATTGTGTAAGAACGCTTAAAAAAAACCAGCAACTTTTTTTCAGAGGTCATTTATGTTTGAGACATCATAGAGAAAGACCTCCAGCTCTGCAAATGAGTTTACTTAGATGTAACTTCATCATTTTTGCAATTACTTACCTAACATGCCAATTTTAATCCTGCTCAGTTCAACAGACTGTTAACATCCTAAATTTAAGCACCCAAGGCAGATTTTGCCTGTTATCAGCTTAGGCTAATATTCTAAAGACAAATCTTTTCCCTTCATTTTTACCTTAAGAAGCAACAAAATACAAACCTATAAATTTCCATGAGGATATCCCTGTTTTTAAAGGTGTTCTAGACAATTGTATTTCAACCTCTGCACAGAAGGAGCAAGGAATGGCTCAGTCCAGTATGCACCAGCTCTGAAAGAGCAGAAATGATCCTGCATCTGTGTGCTGGGATTCCTCACCTGCAGCTGGGATGACTTAGCAGAACAGCGCTGCATCCTTATGCAGCATCACAGCCCCAGCCACGTTACAAACACCCTTGTTGATGGAAATGGTCTTGAATTGTCTTCTTAGTCAAACTGTAATCTGTTGATGCACTGTTATGAGAGTGGACAATGCCAGGGGCTCTGTCCAATCCCTATCAATTTATGTTCACTCTCCACAGGAACAAAAGGAGCAAGGTATTTCCCTGATAAACCTCACAGTTCCCTTTCAGAAAGGATGCTGGGGGGAAAAAATCACATTTCTTTAAACTTATAGTGCAACAATTTTTGTAATCTTGTCATTTTTTTTGGCCAGAACACTGTCTGTATAGCAGCGCTTGCCCTCCACACAATTCTTTTAGTGAGCATAAATAAATTATTCAGTTTCTTTTTCTCCTTCTCTTTAAAGACATAGTGCACAAGATCCTGAGTGTACTAAAGTCAGTAGCAGCTCACTGGAATACCACTGCATTTTACAGGATCAGGCTGAACTAGAAAGTGTTTGAGCATGTTAACAGAAGCCCAGAGAAAAAAACAGTTCAAGGCTGAAGTTCATATGAGGACAGTGGCTCATGTCATAAACTGTGAAATTGTAACTCCTCTAACTGATGGGTTGTAGCAAAATGCCCACTGTCTTTCCCTCTACTGCTTTTTACAAATGTCATGATTTATCTTCTTTTGCTTCAGGTGCTCTCCTGCAAAGCCACCATGAATACTACAGAAATTGGGCAATCAGTAAATATGTATCATTTTCCATGCTGTCTACTCATCAAAAAAAAGAAACTCTGTGTAATTGGTGCTTATGGGGAGTTCTATGGGGTTTTTTGGTTTGTTTTGGGGTTTTTGGTGAGGGGGGTGTTGGTTTGTTTTTTTCACAGAGGGTACAAATCAAATGAAGAAATAGAACCTTCAGCTTGCTAGAATGAAAATGGAGACCTGAATCATTAGAAAGTCATCTTCTGTATTTCTAAACTGGACAGGTGGTATTTGATCCTCACACATAACTGTGGCAGCTTGGTTGAACTTCACATGTGCTACAAAAGTGTCGTCAGCCTTGTATTTTCACCTGGACACACAACAGTGTATGCATCTCTCTGTCTGAATACACACTGTATATCGTGAAATACAAAACAAAAGTCAATCAGTTTAGGTCCTGGTCTCTGATCCCTCCAACACACAAAGCTCAGTTATGCCCTGCAGACACTGTGGTTGCTGTTGTAACCGTGTTAGTGCAGGGGCTCTGGTTGGAATCGGCCCACACATCAGGTGATAAACAAACACATAACTAGAAATGGTCTCTGCTCCAGAGGACTCAAAATGTATTCCAGGGCAGTAAACCCTGATTAAATTATAAATGTAACTCTAGACAAGCAGCAGTAAAATCTTCACACTATGGCAGAACATCACAAATTCTGCATTGGCCAAACACTGCTGAAGAAATAATTCAGAAGTATATCTGAATTCTGAAATAAATGTATTGGAAATATTTCATTCTTTTTCCTATAAAAGCCAGAGGTATTCATTATGATGAACTCTACTTAATTTGACCAAGCTGATACTCATGACTGTAATGAAGTAGAAGATAGCTGGCTTGGGAGGCAGAGAAAATACTTTGTGGTGATTTGATTCAGAAGGAAAAGAAACTCAGCTGTTTGGATGTTTGGGAATCTCAGTGTGTGGAGGAAGTGCAGGTGATTGACTCTAATATTCCTGTCAGCTCCCTTCCTGCACTGCATCCCACACAGCCATCATTTGACCAGCTGCAGAGGCTTATTTTTGTTGCATATTAATTGTGTCAGGGACACAGTTCAGCTCAGAGGTTACTATTACAAAGTTTATTGGCTCAGGTACAGCGCTGCACAAACAACATTACACAGTGTTTGGTGTCAGCTCAGGAAGAGGTTTTGCCATTTTTATATGACCTGGGACATAAAGAATCAGCTTTACTAACTCAGGCAAGCTTCATACAACTGTATATCTGAACCACAGTACAAAGCCAAGAAAACCCAGAAATGCAAGACTTGCACCTTTAACTTTATAAAGTCACATTAGATCCAGCAAGCTCCTGCTCAGGAGGATGTTTCTTGATCCTAGCTGATGCTAGGCAGATGCACTTAAATACTCATGAGCAAAATTTATTTGTCACACAGCTCATGAGAAGACCCCAGCAAGGAAAAAAGAGAAAGCAGGTCCAACTGAGTGGCTCTTGGTAGAGGGCACCTCATGACATAGCCAAAACAAGTAAACTGTGCTGGATCCACAGTGCCAATTCAAAACCAGTAAGGCATATTTGTAACAGTAATTTTCAGGGTGTCCTGTGTCATTTCACCCATCTGTAACAGCAATTTCAAGCTATCTCAGCTTTACAATATTCTCAGCAATGAAGTGACTGAATTTCTGTTACTCTTTGAAGAACATGCAAACACCTCAGTACTGGCTATGCAATGCATACCAAGAAATAACAATTTATGTGGTATGCTACAAGTCCATCACCGTAACCTGACATTCACCTCTTCCAAAAGTCAAGGCAAGAAGTCTCACGGCATGTCTGGAAGGCTACAACACAAGTGCCAGCAGAAACACAGGCATTGGCTTCCAAAGATAAGACCTAATGGCCAGATGTAGCTGTTAAGAATGTATAAAGAAAAGCTGATTTGCTTTGAGTCACACACAGAAGCACAAAATCTGACAAACGTGTGAAGGCCAGAATTATTTATTCCTTTTATGGAAAATAATCTACTTCTCTGTGATTCCTTGTGATTGGGATACTATTTACAGGACTATTGATGGATATGGTTTAGCAATGAGAATTAAATTCTTGAGAATGTTAAAATCTGCTTAGATTATTTTTACCAATTATGCACTGATTTTTTTCTGGAGTCCCAGCTGGGTATCCAAGGTGAAAGAATGCTATGAGAACAACTGAGATGTCACAGAATGGTGTAGGATGGGAAGCTTTAGGAAGAATAAAAGGAGTTTAGCCTTGGGGGAAGAAAGAGTCTAGAGGTTCCACTCTGTTTTCCTTATAGCTTCAGAGCAAAGAACTGTTTGCAGCAAGGTGGCCAGTGACAGATACCTGATAAACTCCAGCTGCACCAGCCTCGTCATCAGGCACCAATGGACCCATTGCAAAAAGTTTAAGCTTAAACACCACCACAAGTACTTAAAGCACAAGGAAGCACATTTAAAATTCAGCCCTTTTGCCAGCATATCTGAAAAGAAAAACAACAGCATTAAGAAGCAGTGTTGACATTCAATCTGTCAATATGCCTTGGAATTATCACCCAGATAAACGGAGCACAGGGGATTTGTTCAGGCTGAGAAATAACAACCAAAACAATCAGAAACACTAGAGAGGAAAATTCATGCCCTGTAATAGTCGTGGTGTGTCCAGAAATTCCAGTCATCCCCTATGCAGTGGTGACAGGACTCTCACAGACAGATGAAATAAATATCAAGTTTTGCAGTAGTGATTGAAGAAAGGATATAGTGTGTCCTAGGGTGACTTTATGATGCTTGTATCCCCAGTCATCTGTTTGGTTTATGAAGGATATTAAGTTCTGCACCTCTAAGACTGGTTCTGAAAGCGAAGGGGGAGAGAAGAAGAGTGCAGTTTGTTTGTAGGGACTGCACCTGCTCCCCTGCATTGCTTCTCATGGTGCGTGTTTCCTGCAGCATGGACAGCAGGAGAGAGCTCTCCTTGGCTTTTAGGTAGGTTTTCTTTTAGCTAGCTGAGGCAGAGAAGTTCCCCAGACTGTGGCTTTTCTTTTTTTTGGAGCTGTTCAGCCCTGCTCTGGACTGAAAACCCAGAAGAACACTGGGAGCTCACCCCTGTGCCCCACCAGGGCCTGGGACTGCACCGAAGGGACTGATCAGGGACTGAGCGAGCCGAGCTACACCCCACGACATGGACTTTCTGAATTTGCCATCTCTTCAAATAGTGAGAGGTTTAATTGTTTATTATTATTAATTTTTTATGCTTCTGAATACTTTGCTTGTTAAATAAACAGGTTTTTTCCACTTTTCTCCAAGGAAATCTTTTCCTGAACCAGTTGGGGAAGGGCTGCTTGAATCTGCCTTCTAGAGGGACCCCATTCAGAGGTTTTGTCCCAAATCTGCCCTAAACCAGGAAATAGTGTAATATCCATCTTAATTTGACTGTCCTTGCATACTTCCTAAGACATCAGCCTGAGGAGATATTTATTGGATGGTTTTCCTCCAGATACAGCAGCAGACCACATTATGGACTTCATAATCATAAAAGGCTGTCTGCACAATTCTGCTACACAGAGTATCATTTATTATCAGAAATCCCCAGGGAACAAAATATGTGACTGGATTAATATGAATTTATTAACACTACCATTAGAGCTTTGTTTATTAAAAATATCTAAAGAAGTACCTCTAAAAATCTCTCACATGCCAAAGGAAAATGTTGGAAGATAACTGTTGAAGAACCCCAACTCTGTAGGCAAATGGTATCAGAAACAATTTAGCTGAGCTCGCATTTATTTCTTGGTGTGGTTCCTTCTGGAGGGAGAAGTTAAGCCCCATATACACTACAAATCTTGATTTCAACAAGTCAGTTGAACAGTCCAAAGTCAGTTTTACAGATAACAAAGGACAGATGCAGCATAGAAATCAAGTATTTGAGTTTCCCAGGATTATTTCTCTTTCAACATTGGGACAGCACTCCCACCATCTACTCTGCAAGAGATGTATTTAATTTTTTCCAAACTTAAAATATGTTCTTCTCACCAGTCAACAGTGATTTAACATAGTTCTGTTTAGCATAGTACCATTTTCTATTAATACTCTGAAATGCCCTAAATTTACAATATTTCATTATAGATATAGCTTAAGATACATCCATATGAGCTAAATTAAACCATTATTCAAGCTCTGGCACAATCTAAGAGCCAGCAGAGGGGGGAACAAGATGCTGACAAAAATTTTGTCTGAACAAATCATCATTAATTATTCTATTGAAGGTTTGAAGATATATCAGCACAATTCTGTAGTGAGAAATGTCATTTAAAAAAACCCACATAGTATTTTTCTGACTTTTCCAATTTCTTGCTAAGGTTTAGATAAAAGACTGATCTGATAAAATAAATTTTTCTTTTTACTAATCAGCTTTGTATTAAAGCAGAATTTAAAAAAAAAAAAAAGCCTTGTCCATTGCAGCAGAGAAATTTCACCATGAAAAAGATAAGGACAGATAACATAGATAAAAGATGTCTTAAGGGGCAAAATCATGATGTGACGCCACAGAAGAAAGTTTTGTGACAAAACATGGGAGATTTGCATATAATTTCAAATTATTCCATGATTGTGTTGTCACATAGATGGAACACTTCACAAAAGGAATCCTCAGAAGAAACTAAGGAAGAGTTAACTCCAGACAATTTCAGAAAAATAATTTTTTATTTAAGAGGGATGTGGAAAAAGTAGAGCAGCTTTCTAAACTAGTAAGCACTTTTAGATAAGTTTTGCCAGTGGAAGAGAGCAGACTGGCTCATCTATGCAGCAACAAACAAGACTGAGATAAAAAGGGGAAGAGCTACAGAGAAACCTTAGAAAGAAAATGGAAATTTCAATTTTTTTGCTCTGATGGGGAAGTTAATGTAAGAAGATAATGTAAGAAGTCCATGGGTCTGAACAAAAGTAAGCGGAAAATTTAAGACAAGAATTAGTTGCAAGTTCATGGTGGGTAATAGCAATAACAGCAATTACCATTGCTATTTGCAGGTTTTGTTGAAAAACAGCACTCAGGCTGGCAGAGGGAAGTGTACAGGAAACTCCTGATATATGGAGTCCCTTACTGTTTCCAGCTTCCTCACAGACCTTTTCCTGTTCTAGGGAAACCTTTTTTCCTCCTGAGAAAACTAATGAAAGTAATTTTCCAGAACGACAGAATGGGTAGAGAATCATGGACCACAGTGGGTATCTGGTCCAACCTCTCTGCTCAGGCAGGGTCAGCCTAGAGCACATGGCACAGGATTGTGATTGCATGGTTCCTGAATATCTCCAGCAAGGCAAAGCCCACAGCCTCTCTGGGCAAGGTATATATATAAAAGTGGTGCTTTTCTTTCATGGAATGGCATAAAACAAGAGCATGCTGAGGTCAACAGGAACTCACAAGGTAATCAAATTAATGTGGATCACAGGGACATTATGGATGCACCAGAATCTATACAGGATGATGTCAGAAATACCTAGATCTCATTCCTAACCTTACTCTTTGCAATTTTTTCAGACATTCTTATTTCTATTAAAATCTGACTGGTGAAACCCAATGTTTCTGAATCATATTAATAAACAGTAGTTATACAATATTTGGGTCTGTATGTCATCAAACAACAACCTAAGTTTTAATTCACCAATGGTTTTAGAGAAAAGGCTGAGCAATTTTTTTTTTTTTTAATGCACTAGAGTAGCATTGTTAATAGTTATGTTTCCATATGCCTGATTAGCAGGGAGTGAGACACCCATTTTCCAATTGCGGACAAGCCATGGCTGTGACAGGAACTGAATTTGCTACTTGCTCTAAAAGAATGTTTTCTCATCTCAGAACAATTCACAGATTCACAGAATCCATTAGGTTGGAAAAGGCCTTTGAGATACCAAGCCCAAGCTCTCAGCGAACATAACCGTGTCAACCAGACCATGGCACTGAGTGCCACATCCAGTTCTTCCTCACGCTCCTCCAGGGACGGTGACTCCACCACCTCCCTGGGCAGCCCATTCCGATGTCTAATCACCCTTTCTGTGAAGAAATTGTTCCTAATGCCCGACCTGAACCTCCTCAGGTGCAGACTGAGGCCGCACACTCTTCTCCCATTCCCTGGGAGAAGAACCTGAGCCTCACCCGGCTACAACCCCCTGTCAGGCGCTGGTGGAGTGATAAACTCACCCGAGCCTCCTCTTCCTCCTCTATTCGAATATACCAGATAACTACGATTGGAAAACCTCAAGTATTTACTCGAATTAGAATACCAGTTAAAGTTATGACTATAATAGCTTCTGGAGAGCAGGTGTAAATTTATATGTAATCTGTGATCAACAGCAACTTTAAAGAAGGCTCGAAAGTATTTTCGGTTAAAAAGTGTCATGTTCTTCCACTGAGGCGGCCGGTGCCGAACGTCGGCACTGGAGGTGGATGGATATCTGGGCGCTCTGGAAAGCCGGGAGGTGCTTTCCCATACGGGCACCAGCCCCAATCCCCGGTAAGAGGGACCGTAGCGGCTGCTCTGGAGCCCGGCCCGGCCGGGAGCAGGGGCGGGCGGGGGTGCGGATGTGGGTGCGGGCGGAGGCCGCCCCGCGGCGCCGCGCTGGTGCCGCTGCCGCCGCCTCCCGTTTCCCGGAGCCGCGGCTGCCGAGAAGCGAAACCGGCCCCCCGCGCATGCGCGCGCCGCTCCTGCCGCCTCGGCCGCACCGCCCGCTCAGCCGAGCGCGAGCCGCCGGCCACAGCGAGAGGGCGCTCGCCGGCCGCGCGGTGACGTCAGCGATCCGGCCCCGCCCAGACCCCAATGAAAGAGAACGTGCGGCGCGGGACGCTCCCCGCCCGCCCCTCCCCCTGCGCGACCGGCGGCGGGACCAATCAGAGCCCGCCCACCGCCCCGGCCCCGGCCCTCCGGGCGGTGACGTCACGTCACGGCCCTCGGTGGCAGGGCGGCGCAGCCAATCAGCGCCCCCGAGCGCGCCCGCCCAGGCCGCGATCCTGTGTTTCCGCCCCGCCCCCTCTCTCCGCGCTCCCCCCGCTCCAAGCGCCCTCGGTGGCGGCGCAGCCCGGTCCTGTCCGTGCGGACGGCGGCGCCTCCCGGGGCTCGGCGACATGGAGTGCGCTGCGGCGGGGGCCGAGTTCAACATCCTCCTCGCCACCGATTCCTACAAGGTGGGCACCTACAGCTGGGCGGGAGAGAGGGGGTCACCTCTGCGGGCACCGGACCCGCCGGGGCGCGCCGTCCGCGGGGCGCCGAGCCAGGCCGGCCCCACCGCCACCTGCTCTCCTGCCCGTCTGGCCGGGGCTGGGAGATTCCCCGGGGGGCCAGTGAGGGTGCCCGGCCTCACCCGGGCGGTGCGGGGGGGGGACGGCGGAGGCCTGGCCGGGGCTGCCCATTTCGCCCCCGGCAGCCCCGAACCGCTCTCGGCGGGTGCCCGGGGCCGCGCAGCCGGGGGGCGGCGGCGGGGCCAGAA
>VZUI01031817.1:0-11007 GCA_013401135.1 Cettia cetti
ATGGAATGGAATGGAATGGAATGGAATGGAATGGAATGGAATGGAATGGAATGGAATGGAATGGAATGGAATGGAATGGAATAAGACCATCGAGATCATCAAGTCCAGCCGTCCATCCAGCACTGGCACTGCAACTCCTAAACCAGATCTCTCGGCACCGCTTCTAGACGCCTCTGAAACACACTTTTGGTTCAGGAGTTGCAGTGGCAGTGCTGGGTGATGTGGTTTAGTGGTTTTGGGGTTGCATGGCAGTGCTGAGCAGATGGCTGGACTTGATGATCGGGAAGCTCTCTTCTAGCCTTGACGGTTCTGTGATCTTAAACGACATCACTCAGCGCCAGATCCAGACACCTCTTGGACCCCTCCAGGGACGGTGACTCCATTGCCTCCTGGAGCTGCCCGGCTCCCTCAGCCGCTGCTCATCAGACTCGTTCTCCAGCCCTACCAGGAGCTCTGCTGCCCTTTGCTCCAGCATCTCCACATCCTTGTAAAAGTAAGAGGTCCAGAAGTGAATGCAGCACTTGAGGTGTGGCCTCATAATAAGTAATAAAATTTACACTTCTTTTTTACAAAGTTGTCGTCATATTGCACATGCTGACTGAATTACAATATACTGAGTAACACAAATGCTAATACACATTTAAATTTTCAAGCTGCTACCATTTTACATCACAATACATGGATGATTTACACACTTACACCTGCAGAAATTATTTTACCATCTTGTTATTTTGTTTGTTATATTTTATTGATTAGTTAACTTTATTAGTAAAAACTTACTTTATTTAGTTCCAGAAGCCACTGCATGTCTTAAAGAAAACCTCTCCTTTCTCTTTGTTGTTCTTTGGTGTTTACTTAATGTTTATTGAATATCAGTTGTTGTGGAGAGAAATAAAGCCATAAAATTATTGCTGTGGGTTTTGCCTGAAAAAAAACTTTTCCGGTGGTTGTGCTTCTGAAGACAATTATTTTTGTTCCCCTCTGGAGATATTTTTGTCCTCCTTTGGCACAAGGAGCTTTAGAGGGTAGCATTTGAAAATACAACAGTAAAGATGGTGTGATGGTTGTTTGATTTTGCAGTGCCAGGTACTGCTGTATAGCCCTGCAGCTGGGGAGGTGGCAGGAAAAGCTTTCTGGGGAGAATCCTACAGATTTCATGTTCAAGTAAAAAGGCTGAGAGCCAAAGGTGTGGAGCATGGGCTAGAGGTGGAGGCTACAATTTATGTGATTTGTCGGAAAGTGATATTTAATGCTATTTTATTCCTGATGTTCCAAGCATAAGTGTATTTTCCTTTCTTTCTAAGGGAACTTAAAATGAGCATAGCCAGTAGTTTTACTCCTTACAGCACAGCGTCTAAGAGCACTCTAGGGATGCTCCACCTCACAGGAATATTGAGTTCTTACACTCTCATTTTAACTAGAGGCTCAACAAGGCAGAAGGAATAATGAGTTTTAGAAACAGCACATCCAGCTGACTTCATGTTTTGTCATTGTGATGTTTTACAGCCAAAGATCCCAGGCATAATGGTCATGTGCAGCAGCATCACAGATTTAGTTTGAGTTCCTTATACCAGGTTATGATGAGCCAATTGGTTTCAGGGGGAAAAATGACAACGCAAGGAAATCTAAACTTTATGGTAAACTATATTGACCATGTTGGCAAGCAGCCCACAGGCATTAACAACTGCAAGGAGCTTTCAGAACTTCTTAGTGCCTTGGGTTTGGCAAGCTCATTATCCACAAACTCGATTATTTACTTTCATCCATCTCAAGAGAGCAAGAAATGTCGTAATAAAGAATCTAAAAAGACTGAAATTACAAAGTGGAGGTTGTCATTTAGTCACAGACTCAGCATTAACCCAGTTACTTTACAGACCTCAGACTTATATAGAAACCGTTTATCTCTCATCAGAGACATGATCAGCTTTGTTGATTTTCTGTAGCCCAGCTGTAGTGCAGTCTAGTTTACAGCGACTTCAGTGTGTGCAGCTAATTATTTTAGTTAAAATGCTGGGGAATAAAAACTCATTTATTTCCCACAAAGCAGTGTCTGATTAAAACAAACCCTGAACATTATATAAGGTCTGTAAGAACAACCTGGGGAGGGAGGGGGGAAGATTATTTAAGAAAAATAATTTTTGGGACAGGCTGAATCCTCTAAAAAAATACGTCTTTAGCTGCACACAAGCATTTCTGTGAAGCAGCATCCAAACAGGATCAGTCAGACCAGTCTTGCCCTTTCTGCAAGGTAAGGTTTCTTTTTGGTTTAGGTACAAGATGTAGCTGAAGTTAAAGAGGGTGAGACCTCTGCAGCTGCCAAGTACAAACAGCCCAAACAAAACCCAGCTACTCACTCAAACATCCCTCACATTCTCTGTGTTTGGACAGTGCTTTACACCTTATGAACAAAGGCAACCTGTGTACAGGATAAGATTCCATGACAAGCTCTGCCAACTTGGCTTTAAGGGCATTCACAAAAAAACTGATTGCCAGGAGATAAATGAAAATAATAAGAAAATTTATAATGGCTGTAAAATGTTCTGGGAAAAGAGAACACTGAATGGCTCAGCCATCCTGCAGGTACTCCCATTTATATCTTATCAGAAGGAAAAACAAAAACCCAAACAAACCAATAAAACTTCTCGTAATGTTATTAATGGCCATTTAAAATATAATTTAAAAATGATAATGAGTAAAGCTGACTGTGTGTCCCAGTTAGAGTCAAATATGGACATCAAAGGCCTGTACCAAGGGAACTTGTGTCAGAATGCTTTGAGCTTGACCCCAAAACACTGCAGGCAAACAAGTCTCTTCTCTGATTTCACTGTACAGCAGCAGCTTGGTTTTAAACTCTGGAATAATTCTAAGCCAATATGTATTAGATACTTAATTGCATCTGCTTGATTTTGTACAAGATTGTTGATCTTACTTACTTTCATTCTCAAAGCAGCTACAAAATGTTTAGATTTTAAATCTAAAGTAAATCAAAACAAGTCCCCATAAATCCCCTTCAAAAGAACAAATGTTGCCAATGGTGACTAAAACCCTAATTACTACTAGTGATTATTTTAGCATAAAGATGTGTATACAGTATAGTGTTCCCAGTCCTGAAGCAGCTCTTTCATCTTCCACAATTACAAAATACAGAGGCTCCTCACTCACTCACTCACTCACTCACTCACTCACTCACTCACTCACTCACTCACTCACTCACTCACTCACTCACATTCATATTGATTGAGCTTGAAGCACACGAGTCCAACAGCACATCGGCTGGATGAGGTATCACATGTGCACTGTGCTGTGTATCTGTAAGGACACTGGTTTAGTGTTCTGTCACCTCAATAGCTGCATCTTCTATGTGCCACACGCTGCTCTCTGTTGTTCTGGGATAAATGCTCTGTTAAAGCATGAATAGATGTTTTCCCAGCCTAAGCCCAAGGTTTGTCTCTCAGTTTCTTGATGTTTCACGTCATATATGTTGTACCCACAATTAGAGTCCCATGTCACGCCATCTCACTGCTTTCTTCTGTGTCTTACCCATTTAGGTTGCACAGGTTACAAGCAGGAGTTTCTATCTTAAGGCTTATGCAGCAGCCAGCATCCTGCTATTTCCCAGGCCTCTAACTGTTATGTTATACAAGTATTTAAGAGATAATATTTCATATGTATGGACAGAGGTTTATGTCTCAGTTACTTGATTCCTTACCTGTACTTTGGTATCTTGCAGAGTTAAGCATGACACAAACAATAAACTTGGTCCTGCTCCTGTACAATTCACAAACTAATCCTTAAAAGGAGTTGAGCATTACAGATCATCAAGATATTATAAGTTCAGAGATATAACAGCAACAAGAAGTAAGAATTTCCCACCATTCATGAGATGGGAAATATAAATCACTGTTCAGATTCTTCTTTTGGAAAAGGAAAGAACTGAGATAAATGTGAATGCTGTGTGTAGGTTGAGCCAGGTGGACTTCACTACTAATATCAAGAACATTGGATTTAGTATTCTTTTGTTTCAAAAAGTAATAGAACAATTCCAAACAAATCTGAAAAGTATTAATACAAGTTGTACTTGGTTTGATTTAAGATGTAATTAATATGAATTCTGTCCTTGTTTTAAATAGACAACAGATGTTTGTGGTTAGTAACTGGAACATGCAAACCATTGAGGCTAGAAGTATAAAGAAGATAAATTTAAAGATTGGTGAGGGGCATTAGAACTATTTGGGTTCTAGTATTTTTAAAAGATTTTTTCCCTGCTAAAATATAAATAGCTATTGCTAATCTCATTTAAATAACCATCCTTCAGTTTCTGAATTAAACAAATCAGGAGCATTGGATAGTCAGAGCCATTGTGAGAGCTATTGTTTCAAGCCATCTGTGGCCTAGGGCAAACATCTTCTCATTTGAATTCAATGTATTTTAAAAACTATCAGCACTTCTTTAAAATTAAACCAATTTCAGCTTGTACACCTCAGTTTTCCATCTAGGAGAGGATTTCACAGCTATGGATTTAACACACCCTTGCGTTTTTTGATACAGAATATCTTCTTTATAGTGACACAATAAAGATATCTTAAGTTCCTAAACTTTCTGGATGGACAAATGCTATTAACTTCTTTATGAGTTAGGGATCACTGTCAGATGGATCTGAAAATATTGGCTTGTGAGTACTGGTGGAGGCATGCAGAAAGTCCTCTGGAAATACCTGCATGAGACAAGTAAAGCTGCAAAATTTGTGTAAGACATGGGCATTAGAATGACATTCAGAGTGAGGACATTCAGAGAACAGTCCGTAGTTTTGGTCAGGCTCCCTCAAAAGAGGCAGATAATCTGTGTATGTGATTTGGGACTTGACTCTTGCCTAGGTGTTTGTATCCTTTATCACAAAGAATACAGATCCTTCTGACTCCCAGAGGAGATGTGAATGACCACCTGTATCTTTATTTTTATAACCAGCTCAGCAACCTGTTCTGATTGATTTTAGGCCAGCAGCTCTGCCTGAGCCTGGGAGTGACAATGTGTGTCTGGGGAGGGAGCCCACTTCCATTGTCAACACAGTCCCAGCCGGGACTGACACAACTTTGGGAAGACACTTTTTTCAGGCTGTTTTTCAGAGCACAATAGGACAATTTTGGTATATGGCCCAGGACAGTCTGTCAGGAAATCCACCTGGCCCGCAAAGCAACTTTCTGAGAGCCCCAAGCTCTCCCTGTGAGAGAGATAACTGATTATTCACTGAATATCAGCAACCAGCACGTCACTACCTCTCACACAACACCCACACACGACTGACTTGTTGCCACATCTTGTCCCAGAGCTGCTGGCTTTGAGCTCAGCTGATACAAACCACCCTGCAGAGCTCTCATTACTTTACACTCCAGAAACATTGTCTGTTTGAATGGTGTGGAACAGTCAGGCGGAAAAGCCGTAAACAAAACACACACGCTGCCATTGTGTTTTATTGCAACTTCCAGGGTTTTCTGAACTGAAATTGTGGACTTTCCAATAAATTAAATTAGCGCTGCTGCAAAGTCTTTGTATTGCTATTTGTTACCTGGCCAGCAGCACAGAGGCATCTCAGTGACGTCCAATGTGCTTTCCCATTTCCAGTACTTTTGGCAATGTGTGTTTGCCTTCATACTCTTGTAGCATCTCAGAAAGGATAAAATTTAGTTATCACAAGAACTACTGCCTGGCAGGAAACCAGCCTTCTGACAGGTATAGCAAAGGCTTGCAACAATAAAAGTATCTGTGTGTGGGCTAAAACTCTCCAGGATTTTACATATCCCATCAAACAGTTCTTGCCAGTTTTCAGCTCATCACTTCATGGAAATGCACTGCAGTTATCAGCAACCTATTACATTTAAGATTAAAAAGGAAAAGCAAATCTCAGTGCAAATAGATTGTGAAATTAAATTTTAAGAGCTTTCTTCTAACAGTAACTATCACACAGTACAACATTGGGACACTGGGAATACTTAAACTTGATAGTCTAGCCCAAGGACTGCAGTAAGCTTTAATAAGACCATAAAGTCATTACCTGGAGTACCATTTACCATGGTTTCACTTGTCAGAAGTCAAGAGATGGAGAGTATTTTAAAGACCCATGGCTCAGATTCTGCCATTGTACACTGCCATGCTTCCATACTCTGAACCTGAGCATTAATTCTCAGAAATATCCTGGAAGTATGAAAAAAATGTGCTAATCAGATTAAGTGCAGTGTTGGACTTTTCACTTTAAAATAGTAAGCCTTACCTTAAACACACGGAAAATCTAGAAACTGCTATAGTGCTGAATTTGTGTTTATCCCCCCCCCTTCTTTCTGTAGCATATTTGGTGACATCATCTATACAACAAAATTGTGGGACTAAAGCCTCAAAAGCATTTGAACCCAGGAAAGGCACCAAACCAATCACTCCAAAGTGATTTTAAATTAAATTACATATTAAACTTTCAGATTCTTCCTTTCAGAACAGGTAAGAGGGAAGAAGGTGCAATGCTGGGCAACATTCTGCATGTGAGAGCAAGGACCCCAACGACTAAAATCAGCAAATGACAAGTGAAGGAGTTTTACTGCAGGAGAGAACTAGGGAGAGTTCACCACGAGAGTCAGGCAGGAGATTAGTTTTCATTTGGTTTAGCTTCAAGTCAAGTGTGCTTCTAAACCATAACAGAGAGAGATGAATGCAGTTGTGATTGTGGGTTTGGGAGACAGAGGAAGAGGGAAAAGATTGGCAGCAAGATTGCCCTTGGCCACAAACGCCGTTTTTGCTTTACAAAAGCAGAGATGAATACTGAGCTGTGCAGGCTCAGCCCTATGCAGAGCAGCCTGGAGAAGACAAGCCTCAAACACAGGACAGGATAAAGGCCACAGAAAGCTGCTTCAGCCTGTCACCCCTCAACTGGATGCTTCTGCTTAAAATATCCCAAACAATTCTGCAGTCTTTCCCCTTCCTCCCCTTACCGAGCTCCAGACTTGACTACAGTACAACTGTAATAAAAAGAAATTAACAAACTAACAACAAGTTTGAATCACTGCACTTCATTTTACTTTCTTAAACCCATTTTTGTTTTTCTCAAATTGCTTCTACGCAGTTACTTTTACCATTTTGAACACCCCGTCCCCTGCCCCCCTCCCATGAAATGCAGCCTATGGTTCCAGGGTAATTTCATCCTATAGCTTCTTATAACTTGATTTTTTTTTAAGCTAGCTATTGTTTAATTACTACTTTGAAGTCAATTTAGCAGAAGGAAATTCCCTAGTTTAAGGTGGCTTTTTGCATCCCCACCAAGCTATTCAGCGGGGCATTCATCCAGGATACAAAACTAGGCTGAAGCTTTAGGAGTTGAATGGATCACTCCAGTAGAGATTTAATTTCCATGAAATTCCTCCATGAAAATCCACTCACTCCTCTTAGATCTGACAGACAGGCAAAGACCAGCCACTACCTTTGAACTGAGTAATTTTTAAATGCATCCCACCCCTCTTTGCCCCCCATGTAAATATGAATTGCTGAGGTTCAGAGGGCCCTGCTAGCCTTTAAACCACTCACAGAGTGCGGGCAGGAGGGGAAGCAAAGGCAAGCACATGATTCCGTGATGACTAAACTTAGGATGGTTCGATGAATGAGCCCCAAATCGCTCTGCCGCCGGCTCTGTCCCGCTGCGGCTGAACCCAGAGCTGTTCCCGCAGGGGCAGCGGAGCCGCCGGCTCCCCCCGCGCCTGCCGGTTCCCGGGAACCTGCGGGCAGCCACGGCCTCGGGCAGGGCCGGTCCCGGCGGCCCCGCTTCTCTGGCCCTGTGTGGCAGCGCCCGGAATGCGCCGCCCGCCTGATTACGCTATTTCATTGCCGGGTGTCCGCGCTTATAAACCAAACTCTCCCCGCAGGCGCGGCCAGCCCGGCCAGGTGCGCCTCCCTTCCCGAGTGTAACACGGGAGAAGCCGCCGCTGCCGCCGGGAGCTCCGCGTGTGACCCGAGTGCTGCCGGCAGCACGGTCCCGGTCCTGTGCGAGCGCTTCCCTGTTCCCTCCGCAGCGGGAATCATCCCCATCCCCGGCCGTGTGCGGTGCGGAGCCCCGGCCCCGCCCGGCCCCCTCGGGCCACAGGGGTTTCTGGACAGAGCACGAAGCCGAGCCGCCGGCCCGGGTGTGGATCCCACACCTCTTCCCCGCCTCCTTCCTCCCCCTGCAAGCCCTGGACTTCCTCCCAGTCGTGTGTTTTAGAAAACGCTCACCTCGAAATGACCACGTGCTTCACTTAATGGTTGGGACAAAACATGGGTTATCTATTTATAAAGCTTTAATATACCAGGCAGGGAAGATTTTTCTGTATTTATTCTATTTTCTTAATTTAAGATCTGTCAACTCCCTCCTTATTTTCCCGAGTGATGCTGCTTTCCCACCTCTCTGTGCAAACCCTATTCCCGAGTCCTGGCTGCTGTTTTAACTTTGCTCGGATGCGCACTTGGCTATTCGAATTTCAGTCTATAGCCAAGCGCTGCTTTTCCTGCCGGAAGCAACTCTTCAGTTCATCTCCTGAAGTTTGCTGATTTTTCCCTTAAGCCTTGTTTTAAGCCCTCAGTTTCGAGATCTCTCCTGAATCCTGCCCGTTGGCTCTGTAAGCGGGGGCGGGGAGGGGGGGTCCGCAGGGAACCCCATTTTTCCTCCTCCCATTCCTGCTCCACCTCCCCGGAGCTCCACTCGCGGCTCTGAGCGAACTCCGGCGGCTCCCGGGCATTTCTCGCCGCAAAGCTGCGGATGCCTTTGCATTCCAGGCACAATGACCCTCTGTTCCCTGGAATCTTCAGCTCCAACATCTAAATCACCAGCCCCACAGCAGACAGAATCCCTTGCTTTTTCCTCCTTTGAAATATTTATCTTTGCACCTCCTAACTCAGGTTCATATGCTTTAACAAGACATTTGGGAATTCCTTCTTTTCCTTTTGAACTCTTTTTTCCCTCTGGAATTTTTATAATTGCTACATTATGGAGGATTTTTTGTTTGTTTACTTGTTTGTTTTCACTCTTTTTTCTCCCTCTCAATCCAATTTTTTAAATATCAGTAATTCAGTTTGACTAGCTTGACTAAAAAAGTTCTGAGCACTGAAATTGGGAGACAATATCTCCTCCCCGTGTTTTTTCTCCTTTCCTAAAAGTTTTTTTGCTATCACAGGGCAGAAAAAAAGTTTGAACAATATAATTACACTTTGATGTGAATGCTGACTGGTTTTATTCTAGAAAGGCTTAAAGCTTTTAATACCTTTCCTTAGCAGTCCTGACATAAGGAAACACACAGCAAGGTGGATTCATTTAGTGTGAGAAGGGGTCTGACAATATACCAACTAAACACACAGGGGCTCAGCTGTGTTATAGCTGTTGGTGTGATATTAAAGCTGTTGGTATGATATTAGTTTGTTGGAGGAAATATACACTCTTAAAAACCAAATAAATGCTATAGTTCATATGTTAATCAAAACTTATTTTTAAAATTCAGTCAATTTTATATGACCTAGGTTTGAAATGCTTACATTTACGGATTACAAACTACATTTCTTGTAAACTCCATTTAATTGCATGACCACTCAAACTCCTCAGAGATTCTTACTTTGTTTTAACATTTGCATTGGGATCTGAATATATGAAACATGGCTGCGGTTTAGGAGCTAAGTGTTATTTGAGAACTGTGGAGGTGTCAGACCTCATTACACCGAATTACTAGAAAGCTCTGCAGAGTATAGGCAGGCAATATAGGCTGCCTCTGGTAACCCTGACAATTGCCCTTTAATCCTGACCTACAGGATTCCTGATATTCCAGACACAGCCCATTCTTTGTGTACAAACTGAGTAGAGATGCATTTATACAGAAACACATTTCTGGAGGAACTTCAAGGATGTCTCCAAATCCCTGTAAATTAAAACTAAATTAGGATTTGAATCAAGACTCCCAAGAGAGAAAAAATTGGAATATATTATTATGTTTAATCAGAGTTATCTGTTCAGGTATGTTTTATTGCACCATTGTTGCTGAACTGAGGGAATGAAAAACAGTTGTTCTAAAAACAGAACAGTAACAAATTTTATCTGGATTCACATAAAAATCCCATAAGAAAAGCTATAATAAGTGAAATACATTGCAGCAGGATTATGGTAAATGTTTGTTTGTTCTCAGAATTGGATCATCTAAAATTAAGAAAAATTATAAGAATTATAAGGACTATAAATGAGACACAAGATTTTTGACACAGACTTTATATTTGTGGATGAGGAAAGTACTGACTAAATAACAGCAGTAATATTTCACTTAACCAAAATTAAATAATTGGGCAGTAGTGAGTTCACAGATGCTTTATTAGGTGTTGAGGTACCCCTATGTGGTATGAGTATATTGAAATACAAATGCTGCAGAAAGGATGTCTTCCACTTCAGTTTCCATTTAAACTTCTCACTGACATTAGAGGAGGTTCAGTGTAAGTGGAGGAAGTCTGAAGTCCTGAATTTCTGTTTCAGTTGACTGAGGATTAATAATCATAGAACCTGTCCTCCTCCTCTGTGGGATTTTGATCCTCCTGATCCAGCAGTGATCAGACAGTACAGCACAGATCAGCACAGTTGTTTCAGCCCAGATTCAAACAGGCAGGTACCTCTGTCTCAGAGGTCAGCACCATGCTGGGCTCAGAGACTCAATTAATCTGAAAAGGAGTCTGAAGTCACACAGGAAGTATCTTATTGATCATATGAGAATGGAAACTTCCCCTGAAGTCATCCTACAACATGAGTGATGTGCACTAAGAGTGCAGAGGACAGAAATCTGCAGCCTGTTCTGCCGTGAGCAGCCTTTTAGGGCTTCTGTAGGGCACTTAGCCAGAGTGGGGCTCTTATGGAACAGGTTAGGAACAAACCCACAGCTAGATAAAGAACAAAGGGAAAAGGAAAAATGGCAGAAAGACAGGATGCAAGGGAGAGAAAAGACAGGAAGAGAGGGAGGAAGGGAGAGGGGG
>VZUI01031820.1:0-11015 GCA_013401135.1 Cettia cetti
TGGGCCATTAACAGAAAATAGCTCAGGGGGTTTGGGAAGAGCACTGCTCCAACAATTGGATTTATCAGTTCGTGAAGATAGTGATAGAATACATTCCACACCATAACCCAGGACAATTTAGAAGATATTTATTCATGATTTCACAGGAAAAAATGTTTTGATTTTAATTACTTGGCATTTTTTAGTAGCTTCCGTTTTAATTCTCTGCAATATCTGTCTATTACTGTTTTCACGTAAGTTCATGTCACCTCCTACTTGAAAGAGACAAAACACTATTCCAGTCTGCAAAAATCAGTCAACTCATAAATTTGAGTTGATTAAAATAATGGAATAAATCTTCTCAGATTTTCAAACAGTCTCTATATAGTCAATATATCTAGACAAATAGCCTTCGTATTTCAGATGCCTATAGAGAGTTCATATGTATTGAGAATTCAGCTTGTGTGACAGATGCAGAAATGCCAAAGTGCAGTTCCCTGCAAACTCAACATTACCCCCATACAATCACAGTGACATTGCTTGCTGAAGCCTGCTCAGCAGCAGAGAGAACTTGGCATGTTTGTGTGCCATATGAGGGCAGCAGCCCTTATACAGGGCTAATAAGAGATAGATCCATATGTCTGTTTCCCCTGATAGGGTAAGCTCAAATGTTCAACCTGATTTCAGAATTAAATTGATATATTAAGTATCAACACAAGGTAAAAGGAGAAACAAAGGAAAAAAAAAAACAAAGAAAAATAAAAGTAATTTTTAAGACTTTCTAAAAACAAAATAATTTGACTTAGAGAACTTCCTGCTGTGTTTTTGAACATAGTCCTATGCAAGACAATGTCAATATGTTTAAGAAGACAAAAAAATAAAATCTATATATAACAGAAGAATGTGTTGTCACAACCTTCACCTGGTATAAATTTTCATTGGTGTTTTAATACCACAGGTTTCAGCTATAAATTCTACTGAATTTTATTATTCAGTCGCTGACCAAGGACCAGAAATCACATCTCTGTATTTTTGCTTCAACCCAGGTTTCAAAGTAGGTTTAATTCTTTTCTTTTTTTATCTGATTAAGATTTCATTTGATTAAGATGTTTCATCTGATTTTGTATACTCATGTGCTTTTTTCTTTTTTTTTTTTTTTAATGTGTATCATAATTTGAGGAACGTAAGCAATTAAAAAGTGACTTTTTATCTGTATATAATGCTTAGGATATTACATTACTGCACAATACACTTTAGAAGAAAAGCACTTCTAAGAAGTAATGAAACCAAGGCTAATGTGGTAATTGTGGTGTATTAAATCTGGGCACAGCTAATTGTGCATGTTCTATGTGAATCAGTCTTCTGATAAAATTCATTAAGAATGCCCATTAAAGAAATTGGCAATCCCATTACCTTTTAGTCAAATGTCTCCTTTCTAACAACATTGTTGATATTGTGAAAATTCTGTTTAGTGAGCTCATTGCACAGGTGTATTGACAGTAATTCAGTGAAGCAATTTGAAAACCTCTAGAAAATCTTCAAATTATCTAACTTTAAAGCCATCTAATAAGGTGTAAGAGTTCATCAAATTCTCACTCCTTCCTTCCTGTTTTTAAATATCACATTTACGCACTTGACAAAAGAGAAATGCTAGACTACAGGCTTGAATCTCTAAAAAAAATCTTACTGTGTGCTGGCTTGCCAAAGGTAAGAAAAATAGCTATTATGTCAGTAGTCACACTTTGAATTGTTTGTGGTTAATTTTAGGAATAGAAGAGAATATATGGGTGGTATGCAGGTCTTAGCACCTTGAGAGACCTGCAGAATTAGCATCTTAACAGTAATAATCCAGTTCCATTCAGAAGAAGGGCACATACTCTTAAAAGCTAGCTGGTAAAAATGTCCCATTTTCTGGGAAATCATCACTAGCTCAGTTTGAAATTCAGTACACTAAATGTAGTTCAGAAAACATTGATAAAATAATGCCTCATGTTTCTGCCCTATTACTTCTCTATTAGCTGTCTTCTGACTGGAAAACTTGTTCAGGTATCAAGTTAAACAGTATTTTACATGGGGACGCCTCAGAAAAATAACAGGTAAAATGGAGGGGTGTGCAGAGAAGAACCTTGTGGCAAAGATCAATAGAGGTTATGTGAAGTGTACCCAATTAAAGAGGGGTACCTCAGAAAGACTGACTCATGCTCTAGAACCTCAACTGTCAAAATCAGTACAGAATTCTGAGATTTTCTCTTGCCTGAAAATGCAAAGATGATAACTGTAGAGCTTTCTAAATTTAGAGCTAAAATAGATTTGTTCATAGAACTTCAAGGCACAACTCATTAAGTGACTAAAGTAAAACTGGCCTTAGGCAAAAGTGAAGTACTTGCATTTAAATCCAAATCACCCTTAAAATGGTCTGTGGACTTATATAACATTGTAGGTACCAACTTAAGCTATATACAAGCATTTTACACAACATTCAATAGATGTAATACATCATAATATTTCACATAAAAATCCACCCCTTCTATTTTTCTGCTTTTGAGGATACCCATTACAGACTAGATCAGCTTGTATCTCATATATAAATTTCTAAAAATTTCTTTGCCAGTGCTCTCCTGACACTGAAGACCTAGCATTTGGATTGGGCTTTTGTTACTAATTATTTATTTACTTTTTAGGTAGTTGCTTTATTTTAAAGCAGATATGAAGAAAAGAGCAGTACATACATACACAGCAGCTAGAGAACTGAGTCAGAGGTGAAATGTCTTGTGCTCAGCACTTTTCCTGGCCCAAGGACATTCAAGGCCATATCTTTCACCACCAAGGAAAATGCCACGCTATAATCAGGCCAAACGGGAGCTTTCTCTTTGCAGTATTCACCTCTGCTTTGTTGCAACTTCCCCACACATATAGAAAACAGAATATTTACAGGGGGGACATACTGACCCCATCTCTGGTCTTCCTGGTTAGCACAGTCTTGGAAGGAGGACCCAGGGCTTCAGCTTCTGCACAATAAATAATTTCTATATTTTGTCCAGTGATTGTACTGACTAAGGCAAAAGCTTGACAAGAACCATCATTCATCTGGACAGTCCATTTCCACTTGTCTTCAGAAGAAAATATGCTAGATGGATAGTGAATGGTTTATTGAACCAGAGATCTAAGTGATACATGTTTGTTGAAGCTCAGGATTCTAACTAACAAGCAATTTGATTTACTTCAAGTATTGCAAGTTACATATAATGTTGCATTAACTGTCTAAGTGTCAATAACAACTATAATCAATGTGTGAATTTCAGATTCCATAAGTAATTTGAAAGATTTTGTTTTGTTATTTTTATTTTTTTGGTGATCCACAAGAAACTGTCCTACCTTGGGATCTTATTTCATGTTGTGCTATTCTGTCTTTGAGAGACAGCTGGAAGCTAGGGCTTTTAACTGTAGGGTTTTTGTCTTTTGGGAAATTTAGTTTTGCAACTGGCCATTTTGTAACAGATGCGGCTTTCACTTAGTAGCTAAATTAAAAATTGCACTTTTATTATTGGCATAGAGTGTTCAGGAAGATTATGTCAGGGGACCACAGAGGAGGAAGAGCCTTTTGGTGAAACTGCCCTACTTGTTTAAAGACAGATATCTAAAGAACATCAAAATGCTTCCAATCTCTACATATGTATTTCATTAAAACACAAAAATTATATGAATAGGGAATAAAATAACCCATTAAAAAATCTTTCTTATCCATGGTATCTTCTTTTTCTCAAGTTTTGCCTTCTGTTCTCGCAGTTGTACAATTTCCCTATTCAAAAAAAAGCTCCTTCTCAGAAGCAGCATCCTTCACTTTCACTTGCAACCAGGCATTTATTTTTCCATCAGAAGCCTCCCAGAGTACTTTCATTTTGCAAGATTCTGCCTGTTTAGAGATTTATAATGTGAGATGATAAAACACTGTGTTAAACACATTAATGCAAACTATATTTTCAAGACAGCAAATGTTTTAATTGTTTTTGTATAGGAACTTATACACAAAGATGAAGGGAAGTAAGAGGTATTTAGCTTCAGAAACACCTCCTTACACATCCGATATTGATTGTGGTCGAATGAAACCCTGAATCAAGTACAGCATTAGTCTTCCCCACATAGAGGATTTGTTGCACATTTGGAAAAGAAAAAGGGATACTGCTTTACTTACACAAAAGGTAAATCATTTACTGAGTCTTTACTTTTTCCTCTCTGTGGGAAGCCAAGAGTCCTTTCAGGCATCCCAGAGATGCCAAACACTTTTTTCCTCACCTCAGATCTGTTATTCCCTGACCATCTAGGCTTCTAAAGAAACTGAACTACTCCAACACAACAGTCTCTAGGTAATTAAGTACAATTGTTCACCTTATCTTGAAGCACTGTCATTTTCTGAGGATTTACAATAAACCAAGATAAACAACACATAATGAAATCCACATCTGTGTGCATAAAAGATGCTGCTCAAAACAAATCCTTCCTTGTTAATACAGGACTTTATGTGTACATATATCATAACAATCTAAGCTCTGGAATAAAAGTTATCATTTTACATGCTGAGATTTATGTTTTACCTATTCATTTTCAACTGTGCTAATACTTTCCTAAATTCCCAATCCATCAGAGTGATTATTCACAGAAGATACTCATTGCTTTTAATTGTAAATGTCAGCAAGTGGAATATAACTGAAATACTCCTTCCAACCAAGTTCATACCTATAAAGTTTATTTTATGCTATGCTAAATTAGGCAGCTTTCTTATGAGATGTCAAGAGAGGTAGAAGGGGGCAGGGAAAAGACATGCTGAGGATTTATAGTACACAGGAAAACGTTCATACCTCATGTTCTACCAATAATCTTAAATCCCAACCTGTAGCTCTAGAATTATTCTTGGAGCAATAATTATTGAATTTCGCTGCCTGATCAACCTAAGGTCTAATCGCAAGACTGTTAATTATGCATGATAGCTACTTAAATGAAAAAGAGTAGTCTGTTTTCACAAGGACCACCAATATTAGGCCATTATTTTCCTTAACTGAAGTATAATTCATATATTTTTCTCATTTGTTTGAGTTTTCCTTTCAATTTGAATTGATTTAACAACAGGAGCTCAATACATTAAAATTGTACAAACAGAATTTATAGCACATTCATCAGGTTTCCTTCCTCTTAATTCAGCATTCACACCAGACACATGAATGTAAGTGGCATAGCCAGCCAGACCCATCAAAAGGTTTTTGCCTAATGAAAGTTCTTACATTTTGCTTCTCTTTAGGAAATTCTTTATATTATCATAATACACACTCTTGTTCTCTCTTTCATATTGGTTCAAACTGTCACTTCAGTTCAGTGTCTAAATATCAGAAATTTAAAACATAAATATGTGTGCTTATGTGCTCTGCTAAATTAGGTGTTGGAGCCAAGTTTTTTTAAAAGTCAGTTAGAAAGTTCAGGGGAAATAGATCCAACATGTCTTTTTAACATTAGATATAAAACAGAGTTTTGCCCTTTCACACTTCACACCGGCTTTCCTGAAGTATCTTTTTGAAAATTCACTCCATTATTAATAAGTTTCTCAGGTTCTACTCTATTCTACAATACATTCTGTCTTTCTTCTTTACTTTTTTCCCTTGGCAATATTCACAGACCCAGACAATACTTTAGAGACACCAGTCTATCCTTGCAGATAGACACACTGATACCTGATAAGAAAGGAACATCTGTTGTCCATCAGTAGGTTACAGTTTAGTACCATTTTTCATCTTGCTTTTGAAAATAAAATGTTTGAATTGGTATATATAAGAAAGAAGTGATCAATGCAATATAAATAGACTGTGAAGAACAAATAGCACATAACCAAAATAATGCTTAGCAAGTAATGCGTGCTGTCAGACTTGTCCACTGATCAAATGCAAGATAATAAAGGAGATAATAAAGTAGACAATTTCAATGCACTTGGGTGACTATACAGTATGTAACTATTATTTTTTCTTTCAAGCTTTAGATATGAGAAAAATAAAATGAATAGAATATTCAGTAGTACTTCCAGCAAAGAAAATATATCAGTTAATTAACCATACTTTGTGACTTGAATATATTTGAAGAAGGATGGGGGTTGTTAGAAAAACATATAGCCTCAGGCTTCATTGTTCCTTTGCATTTAGCCCAGATCTTTATATGCATAAATTATCTTGGGTTAAATAGTTGACTTTTTCAAATTACAGTATTTACTTTGCCTAATAATTTTGAAAGAACGCTTCCTTTTTAATACCTGGTCACATTCCACAAGTAAACTGATTTGGTTACAATTCCTGCTTGTGGGACACGTACACACACGCACACACAGAGTTTATTAGTGAAAATGCACTGGGTAGAAAATTTTAACACTGAAGGGATATATAGAAAAAGTGTTTGCAATTTCTATACCATTGACATTGGAGCTAGGAAAAGGAGAAAAAGAGAAAGTGGGTGTCTGCCAGTCCAAATCCAATCACACATAAAAAATGACTATAGATGAATATAGCTGTGGGGGTTTTATTTATTTGTTATTGTGTTGGCACATAACTCCAATAATTTGACTGGGGACATTCCACAGCTAAAAAATGTCACAGACTACATCATCAGTGAATATATCCATAGATTTTACACTAAACGATAATCCATCCTAGCTCAATAAATGCATTTGATAATATATTTTTCTATAGAAAGTTCAGACATATGCAGTAATTATCTAACTTCTAAAAGCAATGAAAAATATTTTATCCATATGCAAAATACATTGACAGAAAGGTACATTAGGCCAAGTAGGATTTTGGTATATTTCTGTAGTTTTGCATTTTTCAGATACTAATTCCTGATATACAACTAATAGGGTGCAGTATGATAAATTTTAACAAACCAGGCATCATTTCATGAGAAAAATTTGACATTACTACTAAATTCTTTATATCCTATGCATCTATTTTAACATGTGTGTAATATGATATGAGTTAGTTCAGATTATGCTTAGAAATTGCTTAGAAAACTTGTGAGAAGTTCATGGGATCAGCTATATTAATTCTCTTTTTTATTTATCTTATATGATATTTTAAGTGACTTTTGGACATTTCCAGTTTGATAAAACATCAGAATATCTACATATTCAAAGTGAACTATGAACTGGGCTTTTGTAAGCAGTGACAGAACATGATTTCAGAAAATATTTAAGTTAAATAGCAAACTTCAGATCCATATTCTTCTATATATATTTTTCTTGAGAGAGAAAACAATGCTCTCATTAGAGTGAGGTATATTAAATACTAAATGCACTTGGGGGAAAAAAAAGCTTAAAAGTTTTCATTTTGAAAGATACATTCCTTATGGAATATACATAATGTTAGCTGAGAAAAGTGACTGGCTGTTATACTTTCTGTTTGTATCTAAGTATTATTTTGTAAAGGAAAATAAAGAATAAATTAATGATATGAGAAAAAGAGTTAATCTCTAATTTTAGAGATGAGATTAATGATAACATCAGACATGATATCTGTTATTGTTATCAAAACTAAAAGGAGACTGTAACATTTATGTTGAACATAATGTTATTATATTAATTTTAAAAAATAAAATATTAATTAAAAAAAAAAAGATGTGAAGTATTTGTGGTTTGGCAAGTGTTACCAGCCAATCACTTAAGTAGCTGAACCTTTTGATGTTAGTGTGATAGTTAACACTTGATGTTAGTGGGTTAGTGTGATATTACTGTTATAAATAGGAAAAGGTGCAGGAATGCCTAGTAACCTAAAAAAAACAAGGGGCAAGTTTCTGATTTTGCATTTGTTACAAACGAATGCATTAATACTGTCCACAAGTTAGTTAATTGCCAAATAAAGCCAAAGAATAATGTACCACTGCAATGACATTCTACAATTTAAGTTGTGTTGGGTTCCTATGTGATGTTTAGGTGGAGTTAAAGTGAGTTAAATTTAGAGAAACCACATTAGAACAATTGTAGTTAATTCCAAGGTGACACCTACTATACATGTTATTAGTATACGTAGCAGAGGAGTTAGGAGAAAGAAAGAACTGTCATTCTAGAAGGAGGGAATGTGGTAGGATACCTGGAAAGCTACTAATTTATACATACTCATCTGATAGCAGTTCAAGAGGTACAGAGTGAACTGATTATCCATGGGATATTAATGCAATTCTGATAATATGGATGGAAATTTAACAAGGGACTGCCATAATTCTCACAGCAGACAAATCTCTCTGCTAATTGATAAAGAAGCAAAAAATAACTGACTCCAGATCTACATGAAAAGTTGCCAGGAGAGAAAATTTAATTTGTCTAAGAAAATGAGCTCATGCAGGAAGTAATATCTGTCATTGGGCCAGAGAGAACACATCGCTCAAAATGTAAAATAGTTTATTTTCTAAGATCACAAGAGATATTGTTGCCTTATGTAAAGGAGAGTTTCTTCAGTCTTGGCTTTTTTTCCTCTATTTAGGCCTCAACTTGTTTTATCATTGTGTGGACTATCCTAGAGGCAAAATAAAAACCCCTCAAAAAATTAAAAAAGCAAAGTACATTAAAATAATGAAATTAATTGTGCAGTTTCTTCACTGCCTTTGTAGTTCAAAGAACATTTTGACATCCACACTACATCTGTAAATATGTAGAACTTTTCAGCACATGATTACTGGTTAGAAAATATGCCTATCCAAAGGTAATGTCAAGAAATTGGTCATCATTACAATGAATAAATGTTGACTTCTGCAAGATTACAGAATGCTAGGAAACATCCCAGGATAAAAAAGATGGACCATGAAGTTTTATAGCACTAAAGTGTTTTTTTTTTGATCATACACTCTATGATCATGAAGGTCTGAGAGCAACTGGCTTATTTACAGAGGCTGCCTTTCCTGTGGATACTATTCTTTTTCCAATAGATTTCAGTTAATTAGCAAAGAAATACAAAACAAAAATGAGAGAAGAAGAGCATCAAAAGGAGAATTTAGCTTTTCTTAGCCACAAAGAACATAAGCAGGTGTAGCATCAGGTTGACACGTCAGAACATGTCCTTCTTCCACAATAGGGAATGTGTTTGCATTACACAAACATTTTTTAAGTTCTACTAAAGGGTAAGACAGTGGGAAATTTCTGTTCTTAGAAAAAAGACAAAGGAAAAATTGCCAGTTTGAAATAAATCTCTCACCTAAATTTACTAACAAGTCTCCTCTGTCATTTATGGAAGTGGGCTATTAAGTTCTATATATGGAATTTTCAAAAAGGAGAAAACTAAAGTACCTTTATGAAGCTGACATTTATCATAGGCATCATATATGACAAACAGTTTTCTGTTACAGCTATTAAGGCATCACAGAATATATGTGAAGTGAACCCATAATATATGGGTTATCTGAACTAGACACTTCAGTTAATAGCCCAAGCATTCCTTAAGGAAAACCTTGAAGAAGATCACTATAACTGCTTTGTATTGCCTGGCATCAAATTGAGGAGCATAATACTTTGTACCTACAAAATGCTTCAAGTCAACATACGGCAAATTTTGGAATACAATGACGAGAGGGGAAAGGCAATTTCCTATTTCATTTTGATGCTATATCAGTAGTCTACAATCCCTAGGGAGTGCCTAAATTCAGTGGAGAAAAAGACCATCCAAAGAGTGCTTTGCAATAGGCACCTGTTGCAGGTATTCTTAGGTCACTCTGAATTCTGTCTTCCAAGGCTCATCCAGCCACTGAATGTACTGTTTCCCTGCTATGGAGGTGCACTCAGTCCCTCGGCCTGAAGAGATGGTGTACTTGGGTTGGTTTGATTTTGGTTTTTTTCTGTTGTAAAGAAGATTGACTAAAAATAGTTGAAAAACATGAGCAAGGCTTTTATATGTATTCATCATTTCCCCGGTGCATGTTGTTTTATGCATGTATGCACCGTGAATGAGTGCACACTGAATTATGTTTGCAATTTGTGCTAGCCATAAAAGAAGGCAGTAGTTTTTGTGCTGGGTATTGTTTGGTTTGTTGTTCTGTTTGTTTGTTTGTTTGGGGGGGAGGTTGCTTTAAAGAAAAAACAACAGTCATAAACAGAAATCTTAGAAAAGCCCTGAAAACTATCTCATAAAATTAAGTGCAAAGAGAAATATTCACACCTACACAGAGTTAAGCTATTTCATATAAAAGAAAGCCAAAATAAAACTACATGCATCTATGACATTTTTGAGAACTATTTTTTTTTCTTTTTAAGTAGTGAAAATTGTTGAGCAGGAAATGTGTTTATTTTATATTTTTCTTCAGAGAAAACTGCCACCAAGGAAATTATACAAGTATATGCATTCTCACATGTGTATGCTCATGGGAGTAAATGCCAAAGTAATACATTATCTGTGACACTGTTGAAATTAAAAAATGGACTTTAGAAATTCCAGAATACTGTGAAGGTTACCAAATGAATGTTTTACTCATGCTCAAACTAATAAACAGATCACTTGTACTCAAAGGTATTTTTCCCAGCTGCTAAAATATATAATAAGCAAAAAAATAAGCTAAGTAGTAACAAAGGTAAATTTTTTTGAACATTTATAGCCTAGTTTCCCAGTAAGTCTCACCTGACCACTTATGCAGCAATAATAATTTTTGGGCTTGTTGGCCAGAACAGCAAACTCGATGCGGAGAGGAGGAGGAGTTAGTCCACAGAATTCCTAAGGTGGCCATGAAAGCAGATAATTAAACAGATAAGGGAGGCAGCAACGAGGGAAAGGGCTGCAACCTAAACATACGCATTTTGTATCAGGATATCTATAGAGGAGAAAGTGCATTCTTAAATTTTTAATAAATTTAAGAAACTTTAAGAAATATTTCAGTTATGAAGGGAAGACAAAGAAAGAGAAAGAAAGAGAGAGAGGAAGAGAGGAAGGAATAGAGGAAGAGAGGAAGGAAGGGAGGAAGGAAGAGAGGAAGGGAGGAAGGAAGAGAGGAAGGGAGGAAGGAAGGAAGGACAGAAGGACAGAAGGATG
>VZUI01031822.1:0-11017 GCA_013401135.1 Cettia cetti
TGCCGTGCCGTGCCGTGCCGTCCGGGGCGCGTTGGCGGTGGGGGGGCTGAAGGCGCGGAGCCGAGCGCGGAGCTGGCAGCGCTCCCGGCCCGCCCGTCCCCGCGGAGCCTGGCGAGCTGCCCGCACCGCCCCGGCGCTGATTGTTTATCCCGGCAGGTCGGGACTCATGTGCCCATCGCGCCGGGCCCCGCGCGTGCCGCCTATCGCCGCGATCTTGTCCCGCGTCCAGCGCTTTCTTCCCCTCTCATCCCTCCTTGCTTGGCACGGGGCTCGGATCCCGTTCCTCCCTTCCCGTGGGGCGCGGGAGGTGGCGGGGGGCCAAGGTGCGCCGGGGCGTGCTCGGCGTGCGCCACGGGGAGCGGTGCCCGGCTCCCCGGCAGGGCTGTGCCCTGGGCTCCCGCCGTGCCGAGCCCGTGCCCGTGCCCATCCCCGGGCGTGGGGAGGGGGTAGCCGAGCGCCCCCGTTCCCAGCGGCCGCTCCAGGAGGACCGGAGGGCTCCGGGCCGGCCGGGAGACGGAGCAGCGCCGCTGCTCCCTGGTTGGGTGCTTGGGGCTCTTTGCCCGTCTCGCTGGGCTGTCGTGGAGCCGCCGTCGCCGGCCCTAAGTACTGACGCGGCGAAGGCATCCATACATGTGCTCCGGGCCGCGGTGAATCATCCCCCAGCAATGCCCGTGGCCGTGCTGCCCAGCCGGCCCGGCTGCCCCGCTGCCCGCGGCTCCCCGGGCCAGGGATGAGGCCAGGGACGAGCCGGGGTCATGAGGACACGGGGGAACAGAGCTTGAGGCCGAGCCGGAGCGATGGGGACGCTGAGGGACAGCGCTCAGGGCTGGCACGGGTGATGGGGACAAGGACGTGGCGTTCAGGGCTATGTCAGGAGTGACGGGGACACAAAGGGACAGCAGCTGGGGCGGCACCAAGGTGACAGGGACGTGGGGACACGGAGCTTGGGGCCAAACCGGGGTGGTGGGGGCACAAAGGGAAAGTGCTCAGGGCTGAGCCGAGGTGACAGGGGCACGGTGCTCAGGGCTGAGCTGCGGTGATGCAGTTGTGCTCAGGGCTGAGCTGGGGTCAAGGGCACACGGTGCTTGGGGCCAAGCCAGGTCACAGGGAGACAAGGGACAGTTCCCAGGGCTGCGACAGGGACACGGTGCTCAAGAGCGAGCTGTGGAGGTGGGGAAATGCGGGCACGGAGCTCGGGCTGGAGCCGGGGTGATGAGGGGACAGTGCTCAGGGCAGAGCCGCGCTGGTGGCCGGCAGCCGAGCGCGGCGTGCCCAGCCTGCGGGGACACGGAGCCAGCGGCAGCGGGTGGCACCGGCTGCCCTGCAGATGGCCCGGGACTGGCAGGGGGCTGGCAGACGCGGCTCGGCCACAGCGGTTCCTCTGCCAGGAAGAGGTGGGAACGCGCCCTTTCCTCTCCCGGGAGGCCACCCCGGCCCCCCGCCGCTGACACCCGTGGGTGGCCTCGGGGCGCTGGGGCACGGTGGGTCCCACACCCCGTAGGAGGAAGCTCCGAGCGAGCGCCGGCCGCCGCATTTCACTTCCACGCTGGGTCGCCCACACAGGGCCCGGGGCGAGGAGGAGGAGGAGCGGAGGAGGAGCCGTGGGCCGCAGCCGCCCTCTGCCTTGCACCCCAGGAGCCAGTTGGCCCCGGTGACCAGCTCTCGGCGGCAGCAGCCCCGGCTCCGGCCGGCTCGCCCAGGTAGGGGTAGCGTGGTGGCAGTGGGCAGGGTGGGGTGCGGGCAGGGGTGCTGCCGCCGGGGCTGGGTGACTGTCCCCTGTCCCCAGCGGTGCTGCAGGCGCAGGGTTTCGCTCGGTGGTTCACTTCTGCTTCTCCTCACCGACGGTCCCCAGCCACCCCTGGCCCCGGCCCGCCGCTCCCAGGGCCACAGGGACGGGATGGCTCCGGGGCCGGCTGCGGATGGGGACTGTCACCACTGTCCCCTTAGGTCGTGTTTGGCACTGGGAGAGGTGCTGCTGTTTCTGGGTCAGATCAGCTGGGCAGGTGGAGCTGTGCTGTGGCCGGGGCACCCCCAAAACCTCCATCCCTTTGCCAGAGGGGTCAGGCCCCTTGTGCCGGACCCAGAGCCAGGCCCTCCCCATCCCGTGCCTGGTTTGGAGCAGTGGTGAGCAGCCGGACAGGGAGCTCCTGTCCCAGCTCATCCTCTCCCAGCACCCTCCACCCTTGGAGCTTTATTACAGGCTTCCCAGAGAACTGGCCAATTAACCCTGCATCGGTAATTAAATCCATGGAGAAGACCACGGACCCGGGATTACTTGTCCCTGTCTGGAAAATAAGAGCATCCGTGATGAGTCCTGGAACAGGTCTGGCTGCAGGAGCCATTTGCCCCGGAGCTCCGTGGGGATGCCAGAGAGCTTCCACGTGGCCAGCCGGCTCCTGGCCATTGCCAGCGGGGCTTTTTGGCAGTGAGGGCAGGGGCACGGGGGGGCTCCGGGCCCGTGGGGGAGGCAGCAGTGGGTGCAGCACCCAGGGTCACCCCGACGTGCCCTCTGGCCGTGGGTGTCTCCTCGGTGCTGCCACAGGCGCAGGGCAGTGGCTGAGCCCCTGCGTGGGGGCTGCACCCTGGGGACCACCCCGGGGTGCTGGGGGGGTGCCAGCACCAAATCCCACCTGCTCCCTGCCTGCAGTGCCCAGCCACCCTGGATGGCTCCAGGGGCTGCACCGCTTGGTTCTGGATCTGTCCTGGCAGCTGCCGAGGCTGGCAGGGACTGGGCTGGGGGGCTGGGCTGGGGGTACAGGGGGGCCGATGTCCCCCGGGGAGGAGGGCTGCAGGAGTTGTCGTGGTCCTCTCCCTGACGGGGACCTCCCTGCCAGCCCGTGGAACGCCCTGTTGGGACGGACGGTGCTGGGTGGGTGGATCCCCGCCGGAGGGGGCATCCTGCCCGCCCCCACAGCCCCCCCAGCCGGGTGTCACCGCTGTCACCAGGAAATCCGCGGCTGTTTCACCACTTCCGAGGAACATCCCGACCCAGGGGGCGCAGCGGGAGCTGGGACATGCGACACTGCCGCCCCCAAGCTTGCCATCACTCTGGCACCCAGTTGGCACAGGGTGCTGGGCGGCTCCCACGCCGGGATGCCGTTGCTATGGCAATGGGGTGGCTCATCTCCATCATCTCCATCATCTCCTGGTACCCTGGGCTGGCTCAGGCCGGCCCCAGCCCACATGGCCCTTGTCCCCTGGCCGCGTGGCACACGGACACGGTCTCAGCAGGTCCCTCGCAGCCCGGGCCATCGCAAGCTGCCGCTCCAGCCCCGCCGGTGCCAAGCGCCGGCTGGCACGTACGGGGGAGGCTGCGGCGTGGGGGGACGCAAGCGCCGTGGGGCACTGCGGCAGTGGGGCGGGTGGCAGGGCCACCCCCCCCCCGTCCCGCCCCGCCGTGCCGGGGCTGGGCACAGGTGCTGCCGGGGAGGGCGGGGGGCACGGGGCAGGGGGGTCCCCGGTGCCCGCGGGTGCCAGTGGGGGTCGTACCCACGGCCAGGCACTGCCGCTGCCGTTCAGGGCCACCGCAGCCGTCACGGGGGTGACGGGGGACAAAGTGAGGAGTGGGGGTGTCCTGTGCCGCGGGAGGGGTCCTCATCCGTGCTGACCCGGCTGCGAGGCTGAGCAGTGCCATGTGCCGGGTGGGCGCAGCCCTCCCCGCACACCAATCAGTCGGCAGGCTGGGCGCAGGGGCTCGGCTGTGGTGGGGAGGGGGCTGCGGGGGGCGGGATATTGCCATGCTGGTCATGCGTGGGAGCCGCAGCCTCGGCGGAGCCGGGCTGGTGCCAGCCGGGAGCCGGCGGAGGGAAGGGGCCGCGCTGCGGGGCCGCCGGGGATGGGGACGCGGATGGCGCCCCGGGGATCCCCCCGCCCGTAGCGGGGCGCTGAGCGAGGGCACCGCGGCGCCGAGGTAGGACCTGAACAATGGCCGTGCTGGGAAGCGGGAGGAGGAGGAGGAAGAAGGGGATTTGGGGCTGCCGCACAAAGGCTGGGGCGGGCACGGGGCTCCGGTGGCCCCCGGGCTGGGGCACGCTCCGGGCACGACCCCCGGGCAAACCCCACGTGTCCCTCGGGGCTCGGGGCTGTTCGGTGATTGCGCTGCACCCCCGACACCCCCGGTGCCCCTCGCCCAGCAGTGCCAGGGTACAATGGGGGTGCACCGTGGGGTGGCACGTCCTGCCCTGCGGCCGGAGCCCCCCGGGTGTGCAGAAGGTGGCCGGGCGTGGGTGACCGCGTGGGCCGGGCAAAGGGTGCTGGCCGCGGCCGCGGTGCCCGATGATCGCAGAGCAACCGGTGGCATGGTGGGGTCCGGTGGCACGGCCACCCCGGAGATGCCCCTGGCACCTCCCCGGAGCCTTCGGCGCGGCTGGGGGGCGGCGTGCCCGTGTTGCCATGCCGAGCCTCACCGGCTCGCAGGAATGTGCCGGGGCTGCGTGCCCGCGGGCACGGCCGCTGCTGGGGCAACGCTGCCGGCGCAGGGGTGGGCAGCGAGCGGTGGGCACCGAGGGGTCCCGGCTCACCGCCTTCGCCCACTCCCTTTGCGGTGCAGGGAGCAGCCTGGAGCCCGAGGAGCGCAGCATGGAGCCGCCGGCCGTGCCGGAGGAGGAGGAGGAGGAGGAGGAGGAGGGGGCGGTTCCCCTCTCCGTGGCGCCCGGCCCCGTGGGTTGCCAGCTCTTTGGATACGTGGGAATTGAAGCTGTGCTCGACCAGATGAAAATCAAAACCATGAAGACAGGCTTTGAGTTCAACATCATGGTTGTGGGTGAGCGCTGGGCATGGGGTTTGCTCCCGGTTGGGGCGGGAATACCGGCTCAAATTCCACCAGGGGAAATCATACTTTTAAGAGATTTTAAGGAAATTTAAGTGATTTTAGCTGATTTGTGTAGCAAACAATTGAAAAGGAGCAATATCCCATACCCCATAGCATAGTAATGCTGCTAGGTGAGCTCATCCCAATCTCTGAGATGCTCCCAAATGGATATTGAGGGGCTATCCCCTTGGGGAATAAATTTGTTTGGAGGATAAACCAGACTAGCCCAATCTGGGATGCTCCCAGATGTGTATAACTCCCAGGGGTTATGACCTTGGGGAACAAATTTGTTCCTGGGATAAAATGGACTATCCCAACCTCTGGGATGCTCCCAAGTGGATGCCAAGGGGTGATTGCCTTGGGGAAGAAATTTATTTGGGGATAAACCAGAGTTATCCCAACGTCTGGGGTGCTCCCAAGCGGGTATTTGCTCTGGGGGACAAACCAGAGCCGCTGCTGTCCCCTCAGGGCAGAGCGGGCTGGGGAAGTCCACGATGGTGAACACCCTCTTCAAGTCCAAGGTGAGCCGCAAATCCTCACAGCCCGGCCAGGAGGAACGCATCCCCAAAACAGTGCAGCTGCAGTCCATCACCCATGGTACGGTCACCACCGCGGGCTCCTGTCCCACCAGCCCTCGGGGGAAGCAGGGGGCTGGGGTGGGGGTCTGAGGCTGCGTTCACAGCCTCAAAACATCCCCCATGCCGGGTCCCTGCTTTTCCCCAATGCTTCCTCCCCCCTGACCCACCTCTCTGCCCCACAGTGATCGAGGAGAAGGGGGTGAAGATGAAGCTGACGGTGACTGACACACCAGGGTTTGGGGACCAGATCAACAATGAGAACTGGTAGGACACAGTGGGGTGCAGGAGCCCAGCTCTGTGGGTGGAGTTTGGGGTAGGGGTTGAGCTCAGGTGCTGTCCCTTAACTCCTCATCCTCAGCTGGGACCCTATCATCAAATACATCAACGAGCAGTACGAGAAATACCTGCGGGAGGAGATCCTCATCACCCGCAAGAGGAAGATCCCAGACACTCGTGTCCATGGATGTGTCTACTTTGTCCCCCCCACAGGTCACTGGTGAGTCCCACTCACGGCACCCGTAGGTGATGGGGTCACTGTAGGGGGGTTGTGTCACCCTGGTGTGATGGTGCTGGAGGCACCTCAGGGTGACACTGGAGTGGTAGTGGTGTGGTGATCCCATGATGACGGTGGTGGGGGGATCACTATGGGGTGGTTGTGTCACCCCGGATTGATGACGGTGGGCTCACCCCAGGGTGACAGAGATAGGGTGTCAACCTGGGGAGGTAGTGGGGAAGGTCACCTCAGGGTGATGGTGCTGGGGCCACCTCAGAGTGACCCTGGGGTGGTAGTGGTGGGGTCAGCCCCCAGTGACAGAGGTGGGGACACCCTGGAGTGACCGTCCTTGTCAGGCTGCGCCCGCTGGACCTGGAGTTCATGCGGCGGCTCAGCAAGATCGTCAACGTGGTGCCGGTGATCGCCAAAGCAGACACGCTCACCCTGGAGGAACGGGCAGAGTTCAAGCAGCGGGTGAGGACAGGTCCCCCAGGGGCTCCCGGGCTGCCCCATGTCCCCCCCCGGCCCCGGCTCAAATCCTGTGTCCTGCAGATCCAGGAGGACCTGAAGACCCATGCCATCAGCGTGTACCCGCAGGAGGACTTCGACCAGGACCCCGAAGACAGGGCACTGAACGACAGGATTCGTGTGAGTGTTGGGATGCTGGGATGGAGGGGGGACAGCCCCTGGGCAGCAGGGTGGGGGTCAGGGACCCCGGGGAGCCCAGCAGGTACCCTGGGGCGAGCACAGCCTTTGTGCCGGCAGGAGAAGATTCCCTTTGCCGTGGTGGGGGCAGACCAGGAGCACCAGGTGAACGGGAAACGGGTGCTGGGCCGCAAGACCAAGTGGGGCATCATCGAAGGTGAGCAGAGCTCCTCACATCCCCGGCCCTCTGCAGGTGCAGGGAGCAGCACCCACGGGTGTGTCCGTGCCTGGGTGATGCTGCGCCATGGCACGGAGCTGTGCTGTGCTCTGGTGGTACCCAGAGCGTGCCAGGATGCGCTGCCCAAGCACCCCAGCACCACTGAGCCCTCCTGGCAACCCTGCCCCTCTGCCTTGCTTTGCAGTGGAGAACCCAGCACACTGCGAGTTCCCCCTCCTGCGGGACCTGCTTATCCGGTGAGCGGGGCACAGGGCTGGGAGTGCTGGAACCCCACGGGGTGACAGCAGGGTGGCGGGGACGGTGACATGACGCCCTTCCTCCCCCTGGCACCCCGGGCAGGTCACACCTGCAGGACCTGAAGGACATCACCCACAACGTCCGCTACGAGAGTTACCGCGTGCGGCGGCTGAACGAGAGCAATCGGCCGGGGCTGAGCCCCCTCAATGGGCTGCCCGGCAAGGGCGAGGCCAGCAGCCATCTCTGAGCCACCAGATCACCACTGGAGCCCGTGGCAGTGCCCACCCCTGCCCACCATGGCTGTGCCAGGAACCTGCCCAGGGTGAAGAGCCCCCCCGAGAGTGCCCAGCTGCCCCGACATGGGTCCCTCATCCCCAAGCTCTGCCATGGCACAGACCCCCGGACCCTGTGTGACATTAAAGGTTAATCCAGAGCCTTTGGCCTTCACCCTCCTGCTAGACTCCCAGCTCTTGATGTGCCACCACCCTCCTGTGCTGCTCTGGCTGCTGGGCCCCGCCAGGCACGCTGGGGAAGTGGAGGTGCTGCCTGTGGGTGTGACAGGGAGGAAATGCCCTCCCCGTGGTCAGCTCGCCCCCCCTGCCCAGTGTGGCAGCTGGCACAGCTGGACTTTGAGCCGCTTATCAAGTGGTGGAGGTGCCGGAGGGGTGTGGAGATGTCGCCCACAAGGGTGTGAAGGGGCTACACCCAGCTGTGGCACCGCCCTGTCAGGGGCACTGTACTGGGGACAGCCCCTAAACCCCTCAGGGGCACCCAAGGCGTGCTGCCCCACTGGCTGCCAAGCCCTGGTAGCTGCCAAGGTGTCGGGGCGGCCCCCCCGAGACTCTAGGGGTTCGTGAAAGGCCCTTTTGTACCTCCTGCCGCGGGCAGGGCCGGGGCTCGCTGCCAGGATGGTGGCACATGGTGACTTCCTGCCCGCCCCGGCCCCAGCGCAGGGCTCGGCGTCACGGCCCTTTGCCCGGCCCCGCGTTAATGATCCACCCGCCCCTCGGCCGCCCGCCCCCAGCTGCCACCCGGCGTGGCGGCAGTGGCTGCAGAGCCGGGGGTCCTCGGCACGGGCGGCTCGGGGGGGCCGGCGGCTCCCTGCCCTGCGCCCCACCCCTCCTCCCCGGCACCCAGATAAGAGTGGCTGCGGGCAGCTCCCCTTGCCCGGCGCGGCGTGGGCAGAGCGCGGCCGGAGCATGGCCACGGTGAACCTCCGCGCCCTGAGCTCCTGGGTGGGCATGGCCCGCCTCTCCGCCGTCCTGCTCTCCTGCCTGGCCTTCAGCTTGGTGGCCTCCACCGGGCGCTTTGAGGGTCCCTATGGCACGTGGTGCATGTTCACCTGGTGCTTCTGCTTCATCGTGACCCTGCTGGTGCTGCTGCTGGAGCTCCTGGAGCTTTACCCCCTGCTGCCGCTCTCCTGGGATGACTTCACCTCGGCTTTCTCCATGCTGGCAGCTCTGATGGTCTTCACCTCCTCGGTGGTCTTCCCTGCCACCTTCATCAGCAGCCCCTGCAGCAGCAACCGGTGTGCCCGGCAGGCCGTGGCCACCACCGCCTCCTGCCTCTGCTTCCTGGCCTACGCCCTCGAGGTGTCACTGACCCGCGCCAAGCCAGGGGACATCAGCAGCTTCCTCTCCACCGTGCCCGGGCTCCTCAAGGTCTTTGAAGCCTTTGTGGCTTGCCTGATCTTCTCCTTGCTGGATGGATACAGTGGGGAACCTGGCCTGATGTGGTGCGTGGCTGTCTACTCCATCTGCTTCATCTTCACCCTCCTCATCATCGTCTTCACCATCGGCCGCTGCCTCACCTACATTCCCTGCCCGCTGGAGAAGATGCTGGTGGGGTACAACTTCCTGGCCCTGCTGATGTACCTCACTGCCACCGTCCTCTGGCCTCTTTACAGCTTCCGGGGACGGAGCCGCCCCGATCCCTGCAGCACGAACTGCTGGTGGAACAAGCACCTGGGGGTCACCTTCCTCACCATCTTCAACCTCATTGCCTACTTGGTGGACCTGGTCTACTCCACCAGGATGGTCTTTGTCAGGGCACCTTCCTAAGGGCTCGGGGCGGGCTCGGGGCGGTGGGAGGCGGCTGCGGGCGGTGGCGGCGCGGGGCTGAGGAAGAGGCCGGATGCCTCGGAAAGCTCCTTGTCCCCGTGTGGAGCAGAGAGCCGGGGGGCTCCCAGGGGTGCGCTCAGCCCGTGGCCCCACGGGCTGCACAGGCTGGGGGGCTGGGGCGCCATGGGGGGCTCCCGAAACCCTGGAGCTTGAGGGGGGCTTTGGGATTAAACTGGGTCATTTTTCACTTGTTTCTGCATTCTCTTTCTTCCTCTTCCTGACCTTCTGCGGGATCCCTGCTGGGGGGTGAGGAACGGGGGGCACCGCTGGCACTGGGAGCCGGCGGGTGAGTTGGGGGGGCACCAGCAGCACTGTGGGGGCTCCAGGCTCCAGAAAATCCTTTCTACTCCCTGTTGACTCGGCACTGGAGTGAAGCAGGGCATGACCAGGAAAAGCCCAGCCCGGGTGCTTTTTTCTTGGCACCTGCACAGACCCCTGCCAAACAGGTTCAGGAGGAATGCAGCTGTTGGGGAGGGCTGAGAGCCTGCCAGGTACTTGTCACCAGCATGGCCCGGTCCTTGTCACCATTACAGTCACCCCAGTGGGAACCCTGCTGGGTTTGATCCCAGCCAGGTAGGCTGGAGTCCCCCTTTGGGGGCTGCTGTGGTGTCCCCTCCCTGGGGAAAATGGGAAGGGCGGGTGGCTGCTGCCCAGTGCCACCAGAGCTGGAGGTGCTGACACACGTCACGGGGGGACAGTGACACCACAGGCTGGTATGTGGGAAGAAGGGGAAGGTGTGCCTGCGGGCAGAGCTCCTGGCACCGCGCTCCCGGATGTGGGATGGGTGCCCGTGGGGCACCCTGGCAGGTTTTGGGGCCAATGTCCCCATGCTGCTCCTTCTGCCACTGCTTGTCCTGGCCACAGCCTGGGGCCATCCCTGCTGCCTTGGGGCTGCCAGGGCCACGTCGGGGCCCATCAGCACTGCCCTGGGGCTCACAGGGTGACACAAAGTGGGGTCCCCACCAGGAGATGGCACAGACTGGCAATCACGAAAGGGCCCACAGATGTCCCAGTGCCTGGGCAGGGGGGACTTCTAAAGCCAGTGCCAGGGCCACTGCAGGGCTGCATCCCTGGTGGCCTGGTGGGTGTCCTGGTGGGTGTCCCCTGGTGGGTGTCCCCTTTGCCCAGCCCCTGTCCCCACAGTGGCCACCACGCTGGCACTGATGTGCTACTCCCCTGCAGCCCAGGCAGCAGGGCTGGAGGGAACGGCAGAATTTTGGGAGCAAACAACAGAAAAATGAGAGTGGTGAGGCACAGCCCAGTCGAGCACCCGAGCACCGGGTATTGACAGTGCCGGGATGGTGGAGATGAGCGGAGGGAGGACGGGAGGCACAGGGGGTGACAGCGGTGGCACTGGCGATGAGCGGTGCTGGTAGCGGTGTGGCTGTGGCTGGCACGTGGGCAGCGCAGCACGTGGGGTGTGGTGAGGCTGGGGGGACAGGGGCCAGGACGGCAGCGGGGTGCAGGTGAGCGGCTGGAGGAGCTTTGGGGGTTTCCGGGGGGTGGCGCAGCCCAGGGCCCCCATCGGGGCGTCTCCCAGCTGGGGAACACGGCGGTGCTGGGGGTCTCTGGGAGGACCTGGTGGGTGCGGCAAGCGCTGGTGCCGGTCTGTGCCGTGCCAGAGCAGCCCCGGTGCTGGAGGGTCTCTCGGTGCCGTGGTGCCGGTGTCGCGGTCACTGCGGTGCCGGGGCTGGCGCCCGCGTGTCAGTGCCGGTGTGGCTGTCGCTGCGGTGCCGGTCCAGGTGCGGTGCGGTGCCGGTGCGGTGCCGGTGCATTCCTCCCCCTAGGGGTCGGTGTGCCGCGGCGCGGGAGGCGGTGCGGGGGGCGGCTCGCTCCTGCGCACGGCCCGGGACGGCCGGGGCACGGCGGCGGCGGCGGCGGCGGCGGCGGTGGGAG
>VZUI01031824.1:0-11018 GCA_013401135.1 Cettia cetti
AAGTACTGGATTTTTTTTTTTTTTTTTTTTTTTGTCCCAATGATTGTCCAGAATGGAAAGGTAGAGAGCAAGAGAGACCCAGTGGGACTCAGATCTTCAGTGTTCATTATAAGTTTTTTCTACAGAACTGGGATATATTTTACAAGAGTGCAAACCCAGTCTGGGAGATGGGATTCTCTGCCAATGGTTACCTAAACACAGCCCTACTTCTGCTTCTTGCTCATATCATTGCCTGCACAAGACTCTTTTATTTAATACACATAACTTGAAAACTAAATTTTTGTTCTGTCTTCTGCCCTGAGTATTCATTTTCAAGGGAAAGGTACAATATCCTCATACATTAACAGCTGCCACCCTGTAATAACAACGTTTGCTTATCCAAATGGTGGTACAATCCCAGATATTTGGGTTAGTGGTCTTACACTGTGCACACGTGTGTGTTCACCTTTGTAGAATAGCAATGGCTCAGTACAATACAGGCCTATGCATTAATAACAATATTCAGACGAGTTATTTGGTGGTGTAACTGGCTCTACTCAAGTTTCCCTTGGTCTGAATCTAGTCCCTTGTATCTGTTTCATATAATTAAAAAAATAAACAAACAAAACTTTATGGTTTTCAATTCAGATACCTTTTACCTCAATAAATACAACATGAGAGAGTATATAGAGAGGGTATAACCTAGAAGGAAGGGATATCTGCTACTAGCAAAAGGATTTCTAAAAAAAAAAAAAAAAAGCATAAAGAAAAGTAAAACCAACCCTATACCAACATATGGTATTTAATATATACCTCTAATGGAATGAGCTTCATAATTTATTCTGGGGTTTACCTTTTCATGAACTCTGTCTTGTTCCTGCTCATGAAAGATTTTCTGGTGCTTCAGATATATTAAAAGCACATCATTTCTGTCTCCCTCCTCTCGTTTCTGTGTCTTCACACATTGATATATTTTTCTTGTGCACATGGCACAGTAATGGCAGTAATACTCTTTGCTTCTGCTCTGCTTTTTGTCTCTGGATCTTGTGCCAAGACTTATAAAGCGAAGAGCCTGAAGTTGGGATTTTATATGCATGCTGAGGCCCTTAAACTACAGCCCAAATTTTGGAGGTGCTGACTTCAAATGGGATTGGCGGTATGCAATGCCACTGCTCAGGACACTCATTGCCAGTGTAAAGGTTCAGCTCTTTCAAGTCTGAGGTTGCCCGTGAAGATCTTGTATCTGTGGCTGTTTCTGCATCACTGCACCAGTTTTTTGGATGCACAATTTTGGCTGGATTGACAAGCAGTCATTCATGGCAGCCACAGCAGGGAATCAGGCCAGGCAGTAAGGCCTCATACCCAGTTTGGTTAGACAAGCTTCATCAAGTGTTTTGGAAAATTCACACATCACAGCTGCGATTTTCAGGGGCTTCCAAATATTTGTCTCACGTTCAAGCACATTTTTACCTACCAGAGCTCCTGTGCAGTGCACCCAATACCAACAAAAGACCTTTCCTGACCCGTTTGAAATGCGTTGCTGTCACCCCAGCTTTGAAATACGGCCTTTTGGTCACATAAATCCTGCAGCTCTCCATCCCATCCCATCAAGAAAGACAGGATGAGCAACAACCTCCCACGGCAGTGGTGATGGCTGCCCTGCCGGCGCAGCCCAAGCAGGGATGCCCTGCAGAGGGCCAGCATGGGAAGGAGGGGGAGCACGCTGCTCATGCCAGGAAAGGATGGGTGTCTGTAACCTGCCAGGGTTTATTTTTGTTTTTTTAACAGAAACAGCTCTGTTGGTATAAAACATGTGCTAAACCAGGCCCCAATCTTCTGAGAAAATCCCAGCTCACATAGCCCCTATTTTATTCCGCCATCCATCTCATGTTACAGTTAATGGGAATAACATGTGATTTTCAAAAGACTAACTTTTGCCCAACTTTTCCTGTATATATATTTCCTTCAAACCTCTAGATTTTTGTTGCATTCCCTTTTTTTGTATTATTGTTGAATATTTTTTATCATTTAATGTCAAATTTTCCTGTTAGTGCTCTCACCAAAGAAAAATGGAAAAACTGCATATAACTAAAAGAGAACCCTGGGTGCTTATCTCATTGCAAAAATATTGTTTTTTTGGGAAAGTGTGGTTCTGATAGAGTCACTTATTCTGCCAACATTCTCTTCCAATTATTCTGTTTCCCTTTTCATCTCTGCTTTTCCCTGCTCTATGCTTTGCATATTTTATTGAGAAAACAAACATACTTTGCAGTCCAAAGACTGGGTAGGATGTGTTCATATGAGAAAACTTCAGAGCGTGTGTAGTTTATTTTTTGTGTAATTGATTTTGTAGTATATAGAAGTTGTGGTATAAACTAACAGGATAATGGTTTTGATCACTTTCCAATGCTTAATTACAAGTCTGCTATAACTAATTTCCTTCATGTGCTCACAGCTGCTATGCTTTTGTCATTGGCTTATTTTTCTTTGAAAATCTGAAAGGCATCAAGTTTTCCTCTGAAAGTTGTCTGCCCTGATTGACTCCTGCAAACGCCTCATTACCACAGTCATTCTGCAAAGCTGTAGAGCTATTTCAAACCTTGCATCCTAATAATTTCTCTTCTTTTTTTCTTTTTAATTAAAGAGGGAAAAGTGCTGTTTTGAAACACTATGGAATATCTGGCATGAGACCAGTTTGCTTTACAATAGAAACTGCCTTGTGGAAAGAGCAGCAGAATTTACTGGGTTGGCTGCACCACTCATTTGTAAACAATATGTATTTTGAAAGAAAGCACTAGATGTTGTTGGGGTGTTTGTTTCTTTTTACAGAGACACATGAGATGGGCCCTTTAGCACTGTATTTTAATAAGAAAATCTGCTTAGTGAAATCTTCACCTTTTTTTTTTTTTAACTTTGTAACTCATTAGCAGCTATGAGTTTTCTGATATTGCCCAGAACAAGAGAACACAAAGCATAGTGTTAGTATCACACCAACATCCCAGGGAACACCTGAAGAAGGTGAGGGCAAAACTGATGATCTTAACTATCCCCAAATATGACAGATGTGCTACTCTGTGTGGGAGATAAGGATTAAATCAATGTTTAGTTGGTGTCTTTGGGCCTCTCCCATGGCAGATCAATGCAAAACTCACCCTGCTCATGCAGTGTGTGTTGTGGTTGAAGGGTCAGGTTGGGTAAACTCCACACAAGGGCAGGATAGGGCAGAATAGAGGTTTCCCTCAATTTTTTCTCTGTGGCATTCTGTCTTTTTGTCTCAGCCTAAGGCGACCCCTCCCTTATTGATTCCAATGAAACCTAAATTGGACTTATTCTCATCTGGATGTTCAGCCCTCATTGTTGTCAGATGCTCCTTAGTAAATCTTAAGGCTCTTGAAATAATACAGTCAAATGAGAACTAAGACTGCTTGATGGGTTTAAGAGCCATCAGTCCTTATTTTAGAATAGGCAGCTAAATCAGGGGTGGAGAGGAAACATATATCTCTATCTCCTAATGTTAATAAAGACAACATTTTATATCAATGATTGCAAGCAAATGCAAATTGTAGATTGTTTACTTAGACAAGAGATTTCATACATTCATCTCTGCGTTCCTCCTTCTATCTTTTCACCCAGGAAGAGATACTATTGTTATTCTAGTCATCTCTCTCTTGATTTTATTACCTAACAGAGCCATAAAAATGACAAGAAAATGGATTTTTCAGACAAGAGTCTCCTGTTCCTAGTGTAATTTCACACTGAGATACAGATACTGACAACATCAGATAGTTTATACGTTTCTCCTTTAATTGTATACCACAGCCCCGTTTTTAGTGAGGTACTCACCACTACATAATTAAGAAAGTGTTTAAAGTGTCTGTTAGATGCTTGATGTGCAAAGAATTGCAAGTATGGGGCAGCCACTGCTGGAGATGCTGTGCTGGGGTGAGTCTGACTCTGCAGAGCCAGGGATGCAGCCTGGGTGCTGAGAGGGGCACCAAAAATGAAAAAGAGATGTGGAAGGGCAGCAGAGACCAGCCCTCGTCACAGAGCCACCAGGCAACACACATCCATGGGAGGTTCTCTACGGCAGAGACACAGCAGAGGGTTTTTGTGAAGGTCTTGCAGATTTGGGCTGAGGTTGGGAGTTTCATCAGGGGTCTTGATCAGAAGACCCTGAGGAGACAACAGCCCCTCACAATAAGCCTGATTCAGCTGAAATGTAGGTAAAAGCTGAGAGTCAAGCGTGTTACCTCATGACCATAGGGAGAGGTTGAAGACTCAGAAGGAAACTGATAAACTGTCCTCATTGTCTCAATGCTCAAGCTATTTTGATTTTTTTAACAGGACAAAATTTCTTCTTATTTTACTAAACAAAACCAAACACATTCATGATTTGGCCTTTTCTCTGGAAGATTTTGACTAATATTTCTGTGCTATGCAAGGGGATTTGAATACCTCACACCCCATGGTTTTCTCTCCCTGGGGCAGTTCTGCAAATCCCAGCATAAATCAAAATAGCTAGCAGTAAAACATCAAGGAGCAGATTTGCCTGGTGGTCTGCTAAAGGATCCTGCCACAAGAAGGATCAGAGCTGGGCTGGGGAAGGAGGCAGTCAGGGATTTTTTGGTGTGGCTGGGTGCTGATGGATGTGGCGTTTGTCAGGGAAAGGGCACAGCAGAAGGGGGCAAAAGGAGGAGAAGAAAGGTCCATCTCGAAGAATAACTGAGAAGCACCACTCCCCTGGGAATAATATTTCTTACATAATAAATATTGTGATTGATTTGGAGTAATGCTTAACAGATGTGGACAGAATATTCTTCCCTAAAATAAGATACTCTTAATTGAAACAATATTCCTTGTATCACTATCTGCAAATTTTAAGAGCTTATTCTAGCTTAGGGATAAAATAAGCTTAAGCAATGGAAAGGATAGCCATCTTCCCCAAATTTTTCAACAGCTACCTCTCATCTCTCAGAACTTTTTTGTTTCATTAAGAAATTCCGCAGTCCAAAGCTGGTTTACACAGAGCTCAAAGCTGTAAGTTGCAGTTATTTTCATAAAGGCTATTTATTTTTTTAGCAGCTGACAATAAAAAAAGGTGCTGGTTCGTTTCATATGCAAAGCAAAGGATTAACTGTGAGAGGAACATTAATAAATTTCTTTCCTAGAGGAAGGAGCCAGCAGAGCTGAGGCTTCAGTTTGATTTAGCTGAACACCATTGCCCCTTTCTTCAAAATGCCCTGCTCCCCCACCAGCTGGTATCACAAGGAGCATCATTTGCAGGGAAAATCACATACAGAATTGTATCTACAACTGGCTTGCATAATTACTCCATGTTTTCTCCAGAAGGGATCATCCTGTGGCAATAATTATGTCAAAAACGTGCCCCAAAGAACAATATTTCAGGCAACTGCAGCCATCAAGCAAATACGCCGTATAATTATGTTATTTTTCCCCTTTGAAAGCTCTCACTCATATTTGTATCTTGCCTGCCTAAGACCTCCTCCAAGGGAAGCAGCAGATTGTTTGTGAGGATAGCACATCTATCAAGCAGGGATGGTGAAGCTGTTCTGGCCAGGCTCTCGCAGCAGCCCCTGGCAGGTCTGGCGCAGATGCAGAGCTATGCTTGGACTTTGCCCCAAGCAAAAGATGCCACCTCTAATATACAGAACTGTCATGAATTTGTTTTTTGTCATAAATGAAGCATGGGTCTGTGCTTTAATTTTCCTCACTGCCCTCTGTCAGGTAATAACCATAAATATTGTCCTGAATCATTAAGTCACAACCTGAAATGTGATCCTGCCCAGTTCCCAATCAGACAGCCATCTGGAAGATGAAAGAAGTCTATTTTCGTTTTAGAATGATCCAGACTCTAATTTGTAGTAACAGTCTTAACAGGCTGTTTCAGAGACATTAACCAGAGGCTGGTGGTGGTTGCTCAAGGAGGGGGCATTGTATGTGCTGCCTAAGGCATGTGAGCAGGCAAAACACCCCGCCACTGCTCTGAGCTTGCTGCCTCTATGGCTCTTGATCCCAGCCCCCTGCTTCTAAATGGGCACAGGTTATGCATGCAGGGTGACTGGAAATATACAGTGTCGTAAAAAATGCCAACACATTTGTAGGAGACAGAAAATAGTGTTTCCACAAAGCTAACAGTGGTACCACAGGTCGTATAAATGCCTCCTATCTTAGGGTTAATTCCACACTGAAAGCAAATATTTTTTCTATGTATAAAAATGTATTTATATATACATATATCTTACGATTTTCTGGCTACTGAAAAAAGTGGTTTCACCATCAAAGCGCCCTTTTATTGCAAAAACAAAATTATTTTTCCCTGTTAAAAGCAAAGACAAAAAGTAATCAAGTGATTATGTGGCTGAGCAAAAGAACTGTCAATCACGATCTTCCCATTACATATCTGAAACCACCATCCTCTCCTGACCCACGATACCTTTCCTTAGTTAAGGACATCAAAGACCAGCTGGCCCACAATTGCCCAGAATGAAATGGGAAGCATGTGCATCGTCTCTCCCTGCCGAGATGCTGGAATGCTGTATTTCTCTGCTCCCCTGACAGCTGCAGTCTCAGGGGTTTCTGAGCAAACCCCACCAGGACTCAATTTTCCCACTTGTGGATGATGCAGTTGTTTAGGAGCATGGTGGATCCAGTGATATATGTGTGCCATTCTGTGACTGGTGCCTTAAAATTAAGCCCTATTAGATGATTTCAGTACAAAATACTGAAAGGCTACAGCCTTAACTCTGAAAGTCAGGTAATTTTGTCATAGCTCTTTTTCCCCGTTCTCCCTAGCTCTCCACAGCTCTTTCTGCCTCATTCTTAAACAGGGCTGAAAGCACCATGTTCAGTGCATCCTCATCCTCACTCCCTCACTCTTGCAAACTTGCCAGCTAAAGATGGATATTTAAGCAGGGAAATCTGAGTGCACCCAGCAGCAGCCATCTCTCAAGCAGAAATTCAGAGTGGTGGCCATTTGGCTGAGTCTCCTGTTTTCCTTGATGTTTTATCATCCCGGGTTATGTTTCCTTTAAGGCTTACAGAAAGCATTTGCTATAACAGATGTGTGTATCTAAATGAGCTTAGCCCAGAGATTTGGAAATGACCGCACAGGGGTCTCTTACAGGTAGAGATAACTGAATTAGCATCCTTCTGAATAAGCCCTTCTATTTTTCTAAACTGCTGTGAGATAGAAATGGTGCAGGGAGAAGATAAGGAGCAAAATAAATGCTGTTTGCCTGCATCTCTGCACTGCAGATGTATGCTAAAGCTATTTTCTAGCAGGTAGGACTGAAGTGTGTCTTGCACAGGGAAGAGGAAAGGGAGCCTAAAACAAGGATTTCATTTTCTGAATATTGTTGCTGAGGAAGAGCTACACCCTGCTGTATGTCCTGCATCCCCCAAAATATCTTTAGCCACTGTGAGTGCCCTGTTCCCAACCTGGGTGACTCTTTAAAGCCTTTGTGCCCTCTGGGGCAACATTTCCCTTGTGCACACCACCATATGCATGGGTCTCCTACATATTTCCTATCAAACTGCTGAAATATTGGTGTTTCCATCTAAATTTCACAATGGCAGGAAGTAAAAGACACTCTGGGTGCGTCTTCCCATGCATCACTACATGAGGCTTGCCGCAGCTATTATTTCCATCCCAGCAAGGCATTTGCTGGGGTCAGTCTCTGGTGCTCAGAGCTGCATGTGGCAAAGGAATTCTTCACTCTGAACCTGATACACTAACAGACAAAACAGTCACATAGCAGGAGAAAGGAAATTCTTGACCAAGTTCCCGCTCTCCTGATCAGAAAATGATCACTGGAAGAGTGAAAATCCTGGATATACCTGGCACAGAAATGTTGTTCATCCTGACCTCCACAGGGCTTACATTCAAGCATAGAGGTGAAGATGTCAGTGGAAAATCCAGATTTGGTCCCCTATTTCTATGACAAAGACACTGCTTTTCCTTCCCTGTTGAAAAGTAAACACGTCTAAGTAGCAGCCACCAAAAATCCAGCAGGAGCACAAAGCACTGAAAGCTTTGCTAATATCGTCTTTCAAAAAATATGTAAAGGAAGCTCTTTTTCATTATTTTTAAATGTGAAAGCATCTACACTGTACTATTACAGTGCAATGGACTGAAAATAAAACCAGAAGGATGATTTGGCATATCACACCCTGTCTATTGAAAAATGTCCTCTGCAGCCCTTTGAAATCATTTGGTAAGTTTTTATTTTGCTTTTTTAAAAGTCACATAATTTGGACAAAGCACAGTTGTGATAATAGGGAGCATGCTGGGTCTTTCTACATTCCACAGCTGTAATAATGAAGCCATTAAATTACTAGGTCAGAGGCCCCAATTCGCAAAGAAATAATACCAGTTTATTATTTCTAATCTTATTAAGTTAGAAAATTGTCTCGAGATGTAACATCAACCTGTAATGGCTGAAGTATTGATTATATTAACCCAATGCTCATGGATAATTCAAAGAGCCTGATTTCATCTAATTTCTGTAATTTTTAAAAGAGTTCAACCCAATTTTTTTATGGCAAACTAATCCAGAATTATTTCTATAAATAATGAAAATGTATTATAGGATTTGCCAGGAGTAAGACAATAAAACAATCTATGTGATGGCTAGTGAAGTGGAGTTTTAATCCCTTTCTTCTTAATCTTTCTTGAATCATCAATCTTCTGAATCTTCTTTTTTTTTTTTTTCTGTCCTTTTTCAGACTTCCATTGTAGTCCCTTTTGGCAATATAAACCTGCATATTACAGAAATAGCTATGGACTTGCTTTGTTCACCTTCTAACTGAAATTGATAGATCCTTTGAAGATTTTACCTATAAATATAACAATATCATTTCTGCTCTGACAAACTTGACTCTTCCCTAGTTTTGTACCACAGCTACACTAGTAAGGGAAATGGTGTAAAATTCCACGTCACTTGGTTCCCAGAAAAAAAATTTGAACAGTTTTAATTTGCTCTAAGGTTTTCAAGAACTGTCAGTAGTATTTGCGTGTGCACAAGAAATGCATACACCCTTATACTCACAGGCACACCTGGATGTGGTTCAAGGTCCATTAAGCTCAATGGGAATCTTTCCATTACTTCATTGAGCTTTGGATAGAGCCTTGGGGGTTGGTTCATTTTAAATGTAGATTTTCTAAGGTTGTTCCTGATCTTTCCCACTGACCTTGCTCTGCATCACTTCCCCAGTTTCCATCCAGAAACCCCAGCTTGAGAAAAGCTGTGTTTGGGGGTTTTTCTGTGCCTCCTTTTCTGCCTCCATCCCTGTGGCTTTCCTATCAAAGCACAACATGCATTAAGAAAATTAATGTGACTTAAGTTACTGAACCAACCTGAAGGCTAGTTCACTCAAAAATATTTCCTATAAGGATATTTATTAGCTCAGAAGACATGTGTGGGCAGAGCATGTTATTTAGTGACCTGTAATGCCCAAATAATGACCACAATAAATCAGTACTCATTACTATGTAAGGGAGGTCTGGATCGAGTGACTCAGTGGGTAATGAGGTCTAATTTAGTGCCATGGTATTATTTTACAGAGTATTTGGGGCAGGGGGCAGGGAAGCAGGGACTGAAGGGGGTCTAATTACCTCAGATTTCTTGTGCAGTGATGAGCCTCTAACTTTGGCCAGCTGCTTCAGCGGGGTGTTAGAGGTCAGGCCTTTAATTGCTATTGGCTGCATTTGGCTACATTAAGTAAATAAATATTTAAGGTCTGGACCTCTAACACTGGGTTAAATGGAGCAAGACTGGGGCTAAAATTAATATAATGGGATATATAGGGTGGGGAGGAAAGAGCACTGAGGTAGAAGATAAAGAATTGAAGTCTTCCTTGATTAATTGGCAAGGGGTGGATTTTAGTGTAGGGCTTGCTGGCACCTCAGAGGGACCAGCACAGTCCATAGCATCCAGGTTAAAGGCCCCAATACCTTGATTTTTCAGCTTTTACTTTGAACTGAGACACCAGGGGCATTACTCCTGCTGCTGGGGTGGGACTATTTCCTCTGACATAAGTGGGTATCCCTCAATTATCCACAGGGAAGAAAAGATGCGCTACTGGAGACATAGAAGGGGGGAATCCCAAGGTTCATCCCCACCAGACCTTGATACAGTCTGCAGGTACCCAACCCCAGAAGCAGGCCCCTTTATAATGCACACGTGCATCCCAGGAGCAAGTTAGCCCTCATGTAAGTACAACTTCTTCAACATACTACTCCCTGCCTCCAGGATTTTCAGCCCTGTCTGAGGGTCAGCTGCATGTCAACTACCAAAATTGGTAGTAAGCATTAGGTGTTGAGCTTGCCATTGGCAGGGTCCCTAGGTCAAGTTCTTGGAGTCAAAATCTCTTAGAAGTTAGTTACTCCATCTTCTGGAATGGCCTTGAGTGATTCCTGTTCTGGGAATTCACAAAAGCAAATCTGAGTTCTTGCAAGTGCTAAGTCCTTGAATTTCAGAGACATATGGGGCTTTCAGTGGAGCACTGGGATCCAGGAGCCAGGCACTGTGTTCAGCCTATCTCCTTGGTATAACAGTCCAGGAACAGGATGATATAGTCTTCAGCATGCATGAAGCCAAATTGTCATCCACAGAAATGCATACTCCTTCTGGTAGAGACTCGTGCCAGCTCATCTCCAAGGCTCCGCTTATACCTGTTATGTCTGGATGTTAGGAACAGACGAGGCTCATGGGAGACATCAGTACAAATCCTGCCTGGAAGATTCAAGTGGAAACTAAAACTTTTTCTTGCTCTAATACTCAAAGGAAAAAAAGAAATGTTTTCAAAAATGATTCTACATACCAGCTTTCACTCCTTTTTCCCATCTTTCTCTCTCCAGCCAGACAGAGTGAGAAGTGGGGAATTGCTCAGTAACTCCAGTCCCACTTTGTTTCTAGACTGAACCTTGTCAGAAGACTTTGAACAGATGCAACAGAAAATCCCTATTTCAGAAGTGTGGGAAGGGCAGAGGGAAGGAAGGAAGGAAGGAAGGAAGGAAG